>PVIY010020265.1:0-44356 GCA_004026745.1 Myrmecophaga tridactyla | reverse complement strand
GCCCTGAAATGTACTCATCTAGGGGATGTTCTAGCTGAATATAATTCAAAAAGAAGTTACAGCAGACTCATTTTCCCACATTCATACAATCTACTTTAATGAATACCTTAAACAAATTATTATGATTCCAACCCTGTGAAATTTAGCCAGACACCTATATTTTTCTTTCTTGTATTACCAAATTATAGACATGTCTTTTCAGAACCCATATCTGATCATGCCCCTTCCCTGCTTAAACACTCAGTGGATTCCAGTTAGTCTTAGGATAACCCCCAAATTCATTTTATTACCTTCTTTGCCCTTTATGATCTGTCCCATTCCTATCTCTCCCTCTTCATCTCCTGTCACTGCCCCTGCCTCCCATGCTTTTGCATTGTCCCTCCCTGTTGCAGGCTTTTCCCACATGCAATTCCATGTGCCTGAATTGTCCTTCCCTCCTCTTCCCCCATCCTAACTTGTCACTACCCTTCAAGTCTCAGGCTTTTTATTATACTGTAATAATGCTCTGCATTTCTTTGAGCATATATTCTAATATAATTAATGATTTGCTCAGCAATACATTACATTTATATTTATGGCTTTTAATGGTAAAAACCAGGGCCATTTCTGTTGTACTGTCTGTTTTGCAGCATGTAGTATAGAACCAGGTACATCGCTGGTACACGTACAATGTTTTATGAATTAGATAATGTATCAAATCACTTAGAAGAGTATCAGATACAGAGCTCTGAATTCTCTGTACATATTAACTATTTTAAATATTTCTATCACTGGTATTTTCCTACTTTCATTTTATCAGTATATGTTGGTAAAAGGGTCTTGAACTATGATACAGGACCTTAGATACCAGTCACAGCTCTGCTATGCAGTCTTTGGAAAATCATCTAATCTTTCTGGGTTTCAGTTTTCTTATCTTTACAGATATTTCTTAAGAGCTTTTATTTACAAAATACCTGAAAGTACAGATTTCTTTAAACACCAAAGCAAAGGGAAAAGAGAAAATGCTGGGTAATTATGAAGTTCATGTTTTTCTTCAGGTTTCTAGCCTTTCTATCTAAAGCATTCTCCTCACCCGGGTTGGGCCTTCATTTCCCAGACTTGAGGAACCAACCCATCCACAAATCATTAGCATGAAAGGCTCCCATATCATTTGATAGGCATACACTTCCCAATTTTCCTCTCTGGGCTCTGGATCAAATGAGAAACAGAAGTCTGTAGGAAAATAATTATAATACCACCTTTTTTATTGCAGAATTTAGGTTGGAGGATATAACTTTTATATGGGAGTCAGATAGACATGCTAACTTTCTACCACTCTATAGTGGGACAGTATCTCCCAGGAACCTATCTACCACTCATTTGGATTGAGAAGGGGAGAGAACCAAATTCCCTGTGAATAAGACCTATGACAATCAACTTCGTTCAGTCAGGAAACTTGGACCAACCACCTAGAACTTAAAGTACTCAATTTTCCTCCATGGAGAGGAATAAAGAGGTGGGTCAGTAGCTGTGAGGACTATTTGGCAATCAAAGGGAAAATATTACCCCCAAATGTTAGTTATCTACCTCTGTGCATTTAAACTAAGACTTATATTTAAGAAATAAATGAAGTGAACCTTGTGCCAGGCATCTGGTACCAAAGGAAACAGAAATGCCTTAAGTTTATTTGTTTGCTTGTTTAATGCGAGAAGAAAAAGAAAAGGAAAAAAACAAAAAAAGCCCAGGAGCCACCAGAATGTATGGACTCTGACAGGCACTCTAGGCTTCCTTGGGGCATTTAGGTTTTGAGCCTAAATTCCATTTGTGGAAAGTCAGGCTTTCTCTTATTCAAAGGGATCAGCCACTAGGGTAGACATTTGGCAAGGAGAGCCTTCTCAGAGCCTCTGACATTATTCCTTAAAGGTAATAGCAACTTCATAGGAGACAAATCGTGCTTTGCAGAACCACTGCTGTGTCTTTACTTTTTCTCCTAATTTTTAAAAGATTTTTATCCCAAAAGACTTATTTTTATGACTGTATTTATCAAGTCAGTAGAATCCAGGTGGTGTTTTCAGAGGCAGTTGCCATCATACTGAAAGTCTTTTAAGAATTGGTGCATATATATTTCTGTGTCTATATATTTACATATATATTCTTATTTACAGCTATTTAGACATATATACATAAATATAGCATCAAACATGTGTATCTTAACTTGGGGAGACTTAGCCACCAGGCATGCTCTAACTTTAGCCTCATCACTGGCAAAGAAAGGAGGAAAGAGGTCGTGGTGGCAGGGACTAGGCCAGTTATAGGGTTGGCTCCCAAGAAGGGAGGTCAACAGCCTAACAGAATGTGTCTAAGAAGGCTTTTTGAATTTGACATTGTTGCCTAATCTAGGAAATGGTTCTTGGGCAAGGATTCCAAGTGGCACTAATATTGATATCCAGGTAATTAGTCTGTCAAGAGCAAGAATGCAGGTAGACACTGCACATCTAGATAACAGGATCAAGACCATGGACTGAAGAGCCTTTGGGGTTGAACTGTATCTCAAGGTTCCACCCTAAGCAGGCCAGGTTTATTTTTGGTCTCCGGTTCTACCTTTGTGCAAATGAGGCAATTGAAGTAGCAGGTCAGATATTATATACTGGGTTCATGTAGTAGGAGTCAAAGCAAAATTTCTGCTGGAGGAACACTCATAAATCCAGTGTTTTTCCATAATACAAAGTTGATGGCAGTACAGTTAATTCAGATTAGCTGGTGGGAGTCAGGCTGTTACCATATGGATGGTTTTACCAAGGATTGGTTCAAGAGCTAGGCCAGGTAGAGTCTGAAGTCACAGACATTAGAGATTACAAATGAGCCTTATAAGGAAGTTGAAGACATATATGCGTGTAAGCACACATGTGTATATAAGTTGTGTATACATAGTTACAGACATTTTAACCCAAAGCTTGATTGTGTCCTTATAGCCAAAGCTTGAAAGGATGTCAATCAGGGTTTGCAAAAGAATTTTGTTATTTTTCAAGAATTCCTACCACAAGGTGATAGAGCATGTTACAGTGGACAATAAGATAAGTCATGCTTGAAATCCACTTGAGTTTTGCATGAAATATAATCCAGGGGCATCTGGACCTATAGTTTAATACAAAGATGAACTTTAAGTAGAAGGTTGGAGAAATATATGTGTCTACATTAAAGGATAGAAGATCATTTTTGAAGGCAGGGAAAACTACCACAGTGCCTGTTACTTCCTAAGGTTCAATAAATATTTTTTGAGTGAATTATACTCTGTCCATCCATGTAGAATAACATTCCTGATGAGTAGTCTTGGAGGCAAGATATCTTCTTATGGTGGTTTATTTAATTTAAGCTTTTTAATCAAGTGGACTGTGTAAAGAACTGTTTCAAATCAGAAAGTGACCTGGGGTCACACATATTTTCCCAGTAGAGTTTGTTATTGAATATAGTGTAAACCACATGAATAATAGTTCAGTCTTCCTGAACAAGAATTCAGAACGATAGAAAAAATTAGAGGGACGCCTGTCACAGAGTCTCTGTTGCTTCTGTGTACAACTTTGTTTTTAACTTTCATCTCTGGAAAAAATGTGTTTAGGAATTATCCATACAGCAATATATCTTGTAGCCATCATCCTGCATCCTTTTGCTGACTCCCATGTCCCACTGGCAGGCAACTGAGAAAAAAAACCAATGATTCGGGGGCTGGGCCTAAGACCAATATTAATTAAGTCAGAGTGAATGAAAGCTATTACTCATGTTCCTCACATAGAGAAAACCAAAAATTGTGTTTGGTGTTTCCAGGCTGATAGAGCTCTGGTTGTGGTGGGTAAGTGGAATGTAGCATGACCTTTACAATTGACAGGTTTAGAATAATGAGCAAAGATGCCCTCATAAATTATTTACTTGAATATCTTGCAGACTGCTATATTGGTTGAAGAGATGCAACTAATTTTAAACATACCTGTATTAGTTAGGGTTCTCTAGAGAAACAGAATCAACAGGAAACACTTGCAAATATAAAATGTATAAAATGTCTCATATAACTGTGGGAACACAGATCCAAAGTCCACAGGACAGGCTGTGAAGCTGACAATTCTGATGGAGGGTCTGGAGGAACTCCACAGGAGAGGCTCGCCAGCCAAAAGCAGGAAGAGAGCCTGTCTCTTCTGAATACTCCTTAAAAGGCTTCCAGTGATTAGATTAAGCATAATTTACTGCAGAAGACACTCCCCTTGGTTGATTACAAATGGAATCAGCTGTGGATGCAGCTGACATGATCATGATTTAATTCTATGAAATATCCTCATTGCAACAGACAGGCCAGCACTTGTCCAACCAGACAAACAGGTACCACCACTTGGGCCAGTTGACACATGAACCTGACCATGGCAGTACCCTCTACAGTGACTTTTCTAATCTCAGTTGAAGTTTTCTCCCAATTCTTCCCTGATTGTCTGTTCCTGTCACCATCTTTATTGCTTAGTTGGAGTATTTTTCAGGAGCTAGAAGTAGGAAATTCATATATTTTGGAATTTTATGCTTGAAGGTTTAAAGTTTTTGTATTTTTATTTTTTATTTTTCCACCTAATAGAGATAATAAACCACAACTTATTGAGCACACACCATTTGCTAGGTGCCTATTTATATTATACTCTTACCTACCCTATAAAGTAGGTCCCATTTCAGTGGTGAGGAAACACATTTTGTATTTGACAAAGCCAGGATTCAAATCTAGGTCTGGTTTCAAACTCTGTGCTCTCTTAATCTATACCATCCTTTCCTTAGTTACAATTAGATTCAGTTTCATATAAAATAAACCTTAACTAATAGTAGTAAAGCAAGATTTCTTTGTCATGTAAAAGAAGTCCAGAGAAAGACAGCTCCATGATTGTTAGGGTTTTCTTTCTCCTCACTCTCTTCTAGTGTGGGCTTTCCAACTCCAAGTTCAGGTCATGGCCCAAGATAGCTGCTAAAACCCCACCTATCCTATCTGCCTTTCAGGTAGCAAAGCCTGGAGGGCAAGGTGAAAGGGGTGCCTTATGTGTCTGTCTCTTTTAAGGGGCTTTTCTCGAAGTCCTGCCCGTCAATTTTCACTTCTGTGTTTTACACTTCAAATTCATGTTTCTAGTTCAAATAACTAATGTAGTTCCTATTGCATATTAAGTGTTTGGTGAGTGAAAGAATGAGCCTAAGGCATACTTAGACAGGTTCTCTTTTGAACACATCTCAGATTTGTTGACTTTTCCTTTATCTTTTCTTCCAAGATATCTGTCTCTCTCTCAATATCTCTGTCTTTCTATCTGTCTCTGAGAGTAGACTGAGGAAAATACCTGAATACTCTGAACTGTAATTCAGCTTTCTTGACTCTGAGAATGATTGTATAGTCTTTATCTTGTGCCCTTATGATTATAAAAACCTTGTGACTGACCCTTGCTTGTACCCATTTTATCTGGTTTTTCAACTTTAGAGTCTTATGATACTAAAGTTAGCCCCTAATGTTTATTAATGAATGATTTCAGTCAGCTCAGAACCATTGATTTGGTTCTAGCACACTCTTCAACATTTGTAAATTGTTTCTGCCTATACTTGCTATTCGATGATAATGACTCCAATACCCCTTGTTTGAATCCATAAAAACCTTGAACTCTTTGGACTCCAGAGACAGATTTTTAGGCCAGTAGGCCCTCTGATCTCCTGCATCACACTCCTGCTTCTAGCAATTAACTCTTTTTCTCTTTAAAACCCTGGTGTCTCAGGAATTGTTCATTTGAGTATATCAGGCAGAGACCTCACTGCTTTTGTCTGATATCAATATCATCTAGCTCATTCTAACTCATTGTTTAGGCTTTGCCTAAGCCAGAATTCTCTCAGAGAAGCCTTCACTGACCTTCTAAAAGATAGATTAGGAACCTCATTTTGACTAACATAGCATCTTCCATTTAGTCCTCCCAAAGTGGTTTCCACACTGTATTAGTTATCTGTTTGCTGTTGAGCTACTTAAGGTAAGGACCTTAATTTGTTCACCATTGTATTATAACACTCAGAACCAGGTCTAGAATACAAATGGTTCACAATAATTACTTGCTGAAAGAATGGAATATGTTCAAATAAGGTTCTGAGTGATTAGCAGACTTGTTCAAAGTCACAGAAATAGATACAGGTCCCAGGCCCTGCCTTTGAAGCCTACCTTCAATCCAGTGAAGACAAAGATGGAAAAATAGGAGGATGTGAAAAAAACCTCACTTCATAAATTTATTTGCAGCCATCTGTCTTTTCTCCACCCATTCCCATAATCATTTTCCAGCATATTTTATGATAGACACTGACTCAGTTGAATTTTCAGAAGCCAAGATTCAGGCAGGGGGAGAAACCCACACCAGTTACTAAAAAATGATGAAACTTGCTAGACTTGACCTGCAAAAGAATTTTTCTAATTATGTCAGAATTTGCTGTACAAGCCACTTTAAATTTTTTTTTCTTTTTCTGCACTGAAGACTCATATTCATAGGCAAAAGCCAAAGCAAAAGCCATTTTGTTTAACAAAGCAGGAATTTGCAGCAGTGTTTGTATGACAGCGGGTCGCCAGAGCAGAAGGTTGTACAGCTAAATCTCCTCCCCAGACCTGCGTCTTGCTTCTCCAACTGTAAGATGTTTACAGCATTACAAAGTCTTCAGAGGCACTGCTGCTCTAGGGCGAAGAATGGTTTTGTTCTAGATAGATCCCTGAAACATGGAAAGAAGGTGATAGGGATGCCTGATGTAGTGCTTGGCCTCACCCTCCAGGGCATGAACTGTGGGGATGAGTGGTTGCATGCCAGAAGCATAAAACCCAGGATAATCACTACTAGTCACTATTATTATTAAAGACTTGCCAGAAGGACATTGCAAATTTGTATTTTTCCTTACGGTAATCAAAGAATGAAATTAATATATATATTTTTAAATCAGCTGTGCCATAGAACACTAAGTTCATAGGAATTTTAAAGATAAAATGGGAGTCTTGAAGTAAGTAGTGCTTTGGAGCATGAGGCCCCTGACTCACTGGAAACAAATAGATCACACTCCTGTGCTCCTGAAATGTTAGGGGTGGGGGTGATATGATGGAAAGAGCAGGAGTTTTGGATAATGTAGACCTGGATTTAAATCCTGGCTCCATCTACTCAGTAGTTGTGTGACTTCGACCTTTCTGGAGCTGTTTCCTCATCAATAACATGGTGATGATAACATTATCACATTGATGTGATTAGTAAAATGTAATATAAAGTGCATAGCACATATTCAGTCTGTTGTGGTTTGTATTATTATATTATGTTACCAGAGGCAATGAAAGCAGAATTGGAAATTGCGGGTGAGCCTGCTGTGAAATCATCAATGCTGTGGTTTCTGTAGCATCTGGTAGAAACACAACTATCCCATTAGAATCACCCTACTCCTTACCAGAGTCAGAATATAATACACTACTAAGATTAACCTTTCTCCTCATGCATTACTGATACATCAAAACCATGTATGTTTAATGAGAGTGCTTTATTAATTAAAAAATGACAAATTCTTTGGGATGCCGTCTTCATGACCTAAAAACCAGATTAGAAGGAGAGAGGCTGCCCTTCTAGAGCTTGCAAACCTCATTGACTAGATGAACATCTTGTGAAAGAGAGATACAGTGAGTGGTGAAGAAGCACAGGGAAGACTGAAGACATTGTAAATGAGATCAGGGAAAAGATTGGAATTGAGTGGGCCATGTTACTTCTCCTTCCATCTTACTCAGGCTGAAGTCATAAGTCCTTTGAATGGTGAGCAGGGTTTCTGTAAATGTCTCCTTCATCCACTAGAAGGTAAGATTTTTGTAATAATTGGTATAGGCTATTCCTTATAATAATCACTGCAGACTAACTGCTGTAACAATTCTCAGAGGCTTAACAAAATATGATTTCTCACCCAATTCTCAACCCAGATGTCTGTGGGAGTGGGGTGAGGTGAGTAGGGGTAGAGAGGGAAGAATTTGCTCCACATAGATGGTCAAAGACCTGAAATCCTTCCTTCTTAATGGCTCCAGTATTCCCTTGAGTCTCAGAGCACTTCATTGATTTTCTATATCCAGCCAGTAGATGTGGGAAGAGAGAGAGCATTGAGAGCAGGGAGGTATTTAGTGGCCAGGCCTAAAAATGGTGTGCATCACTTCTCACATTTCATTTGGTCAAAACATTGTCAGTGGCCCTGCCTAACTACAAGGTTGACTGGGAAATGTGGTGTGCTGTGTTTGGGGGAGAAGTAAATAAGGTTTGGTAAATCTTCGGTACATTATTTGAGGTCATGTTGTTCATCTTTATATTTCTACATCATAGATGCTAATTATTTGTCAAAATAAATGCGTCAAAGAATAAATCAGTGAATAAATTAATATATGATGAATATGATATCAGAGAAGGATGTCGGTACTTGAACTCTTGAGATTCAGCTGATGCTAACAAAATCTAGACAGCCTGATATTTTGGGAGAACAAGCATTACTTGTAATTCTCTTGTCTTGACACACATAGTCTTCGTGACTGGTGATATTTTCCTCAGGATCTGAGTGTCTGGTACCTCTCCATCCCCCTTTCTAGTCACTTTCCCCCTTGTTTCAGTGCCCACTTTCCTTGCCATTTCTCAAATACTATAAACAGGCTTCCACCTTGAAGCTTTCACCCTTGTTCTCCTTGTCTGAAATGTCCCTATCCCCATCCCTAGCCTAATAGCCACATGCTTGTCTTTATCTCCTTTAGGACTTATCTCATTTATCATCTGAATGAGTCCTTCCCTGGCCACCCAAATTTCCTGTTCCCTTGCTGCTTTATTTTTCTCCATTACATTTATCACAACCTGGTATGTTATATAATGTATTTATTCATTTGTCCATTGCCTATCACTCTCGACTAGAATATAGAGCTATAATGTCATGGAATTTTGTCTCTTTAGTTTTTTGTTGTTCATTTTTTTCTCTCCCCATACTTAAAACTGGGCCTGGCATACTCTAGGTGCTCAATAAGTATTTCAACTGAATAACCATCATTTGTTTTTTTTCACAGTGTTTTATATCTTCTTGGCATTAATTTGACAATTGAGTATAAAAATATTAAGAACAATATTTAACAATTGGATTTGGAAATGGAGAAAGGAAGGAAGACCAAAGCAATTATTGTTAAACTATGGAAGTGTTAGTTTGACTCACAGCCTCAGAGATAAAGTGCATTGCTCTGAAACACCACACCTGAGGCCCCTAAGAAATATTTTTTAAGTTTTTCAGCATTTATTCCCAGAATGCTAATTTTGGTGCCATCCAAACACTCAATGGATGCAGCTTGAAGGAGTCAAGTACAGAGCTAAGTAAATCTATGAGTATGTAAACCATTTCAATTTAATCATACCAGTAAAGGAGGTTATTTTGATCACAGCAATTCTCTGCACAAAACCAGCGTCTGGGAAACTGGTCTCTTTCTATTTGATTATTCAAGGGTACATCTGGGATGCAGAGAATTTGCCAAAACCCATCTTTAAAACTCAGGCACCTAGAGAAAAAAGCTCAAACCCATTATGGGATAGAAGTTGCCAGAAGATCCATTCAACAACTTCTTTAGCAAAATAAGCCTAGAACATTTGAAGCAGGAGTATAGCATTAAAGAAAGAAAGACCTGAAAAGGGCCTACGGTGAAGAAAATGAGGTCTGGAGACACTGGCACAAGTCTTTATAGAGAGTACTCTCTTTCCGGCCCTCTGTAGAGCATTTCATACAAAATAGGCTTTGCTATCTTCATCTGGCACTGGATTCTCAGAATAGTTAACTTGCATAATGTCATTCAGCAAGCGTGTAGCAGAGCTGGCCTCACACTGAGATCTGTCTGACTCAGAGTCCATGTTATTTTTATTCTGCCTTCTCAGAGGTAAATAAAATTACCCCCCCAAGTTACCCATTGAGAACTCAAGTTTTTTGGCTCCTAGTGCAGTGTTATTTCCACTAGAGTTAATTTTCAGTGTAGGTATACAAAGGTAAATTGTGTGCAATAAAATCTACTTATTAAACATTGCTTCACTCTAGATTATATTCTGTAATAGTTCTTTCAATTTTGACTTAGAGACTTTATTTTTCTAACAAGAGGATATATAGATTTATATAGTATTGTTAGTATGTTTTTAATATTTATGCTTATTTATCTTATACATATTTTCATATTGCCCTTGTCTGTCCATGTTAATGGTATTTTCTCTCCTGCAGGAGAAACATTTGTTTTCATCACTGTGTAGAAATGTCTTGATGGCTTAATGTTTGTGTTTCAAAATGTTGATTACTTACCTGCCAAGTTAGATGGTGTCAGAAAACACATTTGTGCTTTTTTCTCAAAGTGGTGTTATAAATTGCAAATCAGAGCGTGAAGTACTCAGTACTGACATTAATAATAGCTAACACTTATTAGAGAGCCTAAAATGTGGGAGGCAAAAGTGACTTTCTGAAAACATGTTAATTCATTTTGTCCTTGCACAACTCTTTTAAACATTATTATTTTTGCTTTTAATTAAGGAAACAGAGAGGTTAAGCAAATGGCTCAAGGTCACAAAAATTGGTAAGTGGCAGGCTCACAATTTCAACCCAGGCAGCCTTTGCTCCAGAGTACAAGTTCCCAACCACCCACTCTGCTATCTCTCTGGGTGTATGAACGAGATTCTGGAGAGGTCTGTATATGTGATTTCCTTTCCACAGAAGTCTACTCTAGAGGCTACAGCCATACCACAAACATGCTCACATTGTCCCCTCTAATACCTGAAACGAAGCAGAAATGGCTTGTGTAGTTGGGTGAGAGACCATTTGGGAATATTGGGTATTGTAAGGTTTATTTCTGTGAGACAGTTTTAGGAAAAAAATGTTTCCAGACCTGTGTTCACCTCCCATGCAGACATTTTCTAGCTTCATGAACTTAGACAAGCTATTTTACTTCTTTGGGTCTCAATGTCCTCATGTGTAAAATGAGGGGTAATAATGCCCAACTTTCAGTATTCAGTAAGACCTCTCTTAGAGGCAATATATCTGAAATACCTCCATTAAAATTGTCAGGTAATAGATGGTCAAAGTGGTAACATTTTCATCAGTGAATATGTGAGATAAGATCAACCAATTTATAACTCAGATGATTCAGGTAAAGAAGAGGCATGTGTAGATAGAACATATAATGATTGCACCATGGAAAGAAGCTTTTTTTTTCTCAATAGTATGGTGTAATTATTAACAATTTGGAACTCTAGAGTCATGCAGATTTTGGCTTCAATTCCATTTTGATCCCAGTTCCATACTCTTAGCTAGTTGACCTTAGCTAAACCCTTCTGAGCTTTTTATCTTTCATTTATGAACTAGGAATACTAACTACCTTAGAAGCTGTTCTGAAATTTATGAGACTATGTAAATATAATTATAGATAGATGATAGATGGATAGATTAATTGAGCTATCATTCAACCAATAGATAGACAGATAATCTAGTGACATATGAAGCTGGCTCTTTGGTAATCAGATTTATTTGGCACCAAATTATTCCACTGATGATGGAAAGGTCGCTAGATAGCTAACTATGATGATGGGTGGTCTGTGATGATGCTTCCAACCACTTCAGGAAAAAGTATGTCCATTCTTTTGGGTCCAAAACCTTTTCCTAGGTTGAGGGAGACAAGGAATGCAAATGGGAGGAAAGGGGGTTAGATGACAATGCTATAGACTAATTCCTGATTATGTCTGCAGGAACCCTCAGGGGGCACAAATACCCATGCAAGAGAAATCATGCAGTTGGTGGGGGGATTTAATATGCTGACATGAATATTTTATGATTTAGAATATGAATTCAGTCAACAAAAATAGAACTAAAGAGGAAAATATTGCTTGTCTATTCCCAGATCTTCCTTTTGGTCAGCTTTAAGGAACAAATTGAATTTGTCAATATAACTCTTACATTTCATTCTTCAAATTTTTTTTGATCATTGAATATGAGTCAGGAACACTGTTTTGTTCTAGAGATTCAAATGTATACCCCTTTTTGAAGAGCTCAGCATCCAGAGAAGAAGAGAGGCACAGAAACAACTATGTCCAGTAAGTCAGAGAGGAACTGAATAAGGAGAACATAAGCTCACAGACATGTGCCCTCTGAGCTGGATCAAGAGGGATGAAAAATTTTCTAAGTGAGAAGGAAGTGAAGGGAAATTCCAGACAAGGGTATTCACAAGTGCAGAGTCATTGAGGTGTGAACAATTTGGAATCGTTTGGGGAAGTGGAAATAATGGCTGATATATACATGGAGAGATATAATAGCATAAGACATAAGCTTTTAGCCTCTAAAGCTAGAGTACCTTAGGTTCAAATTCTGGCTTGACCACTTACTGTATAACTTGGTGCCAGTCACTTAACTTTTTTTGCCTCACCTACTTCATCTGTAAAATTGGATTAAACAACATATACAAAGCACATAAAACAGTGTCTGACACATAGTAAAGTCCCATAAAGGTTATCTATCATCTTTATCATTGTATAAGTCAGTTTTGCTATGGTAACAAACATGTCAAGATTTCAGTGACTTATGAAAAAGCAAATTGTTTTTCTTTGTTCATGTTACCTATAGGATGATATTCACTATGGCTTCTCTCCAGCTGAGGGTCTGCTCCACTTGCCCTCTTGACCTGGAACCCAGACGATAAAAGAGTTTCCATCTGAGAACATGGCATTCTTATGGCAAAGTGTAAAAGTAATATTACTAGCAGGAATTCATAGTACACCATGCAACTTCTGCTAAGGCATAGTGTATATCATATCCACTCATATTCTATTGGCCAAAGCATATAATATGGCCAAACCCCATTCAGGAGCAGTAGTTCCCTGAGGAAAGGTGGTATTGAAACGATAATACAGCCAACCACAATCATCACATAGTAACATCTTCATATTATTCTCTGTAGGGTACCAATAAGGAAAGGGAGAGAAGTATGGTAGATTATATGATTGGAAAGAAATATAGGAGCCAGAACATATGTAGGAAAGTATCATAATTTTCTGGAAGTAATTCTAAGTTTTTTTGGTACATAGTGGTGTAGCACCCATCTGTCTGTCCTGTCTGATTCAGTCACCTGAACTCAAGGCATGAGTTGGAAAAGCTTGGGTCTTTACCACATGTTAAAATATGTACTAACTTGTATTTGAATTATAAGTAAGCAAAAAAGAGTTTCTCTTACTGCTATAATTGATGCCCCGCCTTCCTGTTTTCAAAGCACTATAAACATTATTCTGTGTTCCCTGTTAATTATAATTGTACTTGCTATCTTACAATCAGTTGTCATTTTCCTTATATTCCATAACATTGTAATTAAGACATTTGAAACAGATAGATTTTGCAGTTGTGGTGAGTAAATAATTTCAGGCATGGTTTTCTGTTTTGATATTGCTATTTGAAGAGGTTTAGAATTTGATTTTTTTGAAAAGAACTATATATATGCAAATATCATATACAGCTAATAGTTAACACTAAACTATTATTATGTGTAGTTGGTTATTCATAGAATAAAATGGATCATTTGAAAAGCATTAAGAAAGTATTTCATAGAAATGTAGTTGTCATTTTTCTTCACTCAGAAGAAGGAAGGCTCTTAAGGAATGAGTTGTTATTCTACTTATAAATTTACTTTTGGACAAGAGAGCTTAAATCTGGTTGTCAGCAAAGGAGAGTTGGGATTTCAAAACAAGAATCCTGCAGTTATGGCTTGCCCATTGGTGCAACAGATCTGAAGGCAAGACATTTGCAAGTCCCTTTGAAACAAATGGTATGAGGGGAGGGAAAATAGGAAGGTTGAAATCTGCTGAAGTAAAGAACTTTATGTGGCAGCATGGGCTTAAGAATTAGATGTTGGTACTTACATCTAATGATTAAAGAACCTCTGGATCCATATGTAAAGGGGTTACAAACAGGTTCAGGAATGAATAAGGTGACTAATTTAGCCTCCAAACCAGGTCTTTTCTGAGTGTGAAGGATAGCACATAAGTAGGCACAAATCAAGTCTGTACCAGACAAATAGGACATATAGTCACTCTAAGCCTGGAGAGCACAACAGAGATACCAAATAAGTACCATCCTGTATACTTGTCCCATTCATTCATCCATGTATTTAACAAATATTTGTTGTGTTTTGTGTCTAGTCTGGAGAAGCACAGATGTATAGGAAGTAGTGCCTGTCTTCCAGGATGTTCTGTTAATAGTGTGATGCAATAGTTTCTTGTTTGTTTGTTTGTTTTTTTTGAGATAACCAAAGATTGCTTTCTGGAGCCCAGGAAAGTAATCTCTGATCCAGCCTTGGATAAGGGAGGGGAAGGAGAAGGAGGTGGTGGTAAGGTTTCCTGCAATAGGTGATATTTGAACTGATCTTCAAAAGGGAGAAAGTAAAGGAGTGGAAGACAGACATACTAAGGAAAAGCTTACATTTTCCAGTAATAAACAGGAAAGCTGATTGGTTCCCAAAGATGGTCTCTTTTGATTAGGAAATTGGAAGAAGGTAATAATACCATCTGACCTGATGAATCTCTTTCTTTATCAGGGCTGAATGTTAACTGATCTGGCAGGCTCAGGGATGCACCAGTTTGTAAAGAGTAAATCTCAGGGCTTCCCATATTCTCAGATCTCTAATTAATCCCTGACTGAAGGGTTCTGACCAAGACCACCACTTGGCAAAATCATGCCTTCTCAGAAGTGACTGCTTTTAAAGAGAGATTTATAGAGAAATTGACTCGAATGACCCAATTATCTGACATCACACCTGAACCAATGGCCATGGAAGCAGGGGAATGAATGGCTTGAGGGAAGATGGCCCTTTAAGCTCATGTTATACCACATGCTCCCATTTATGATTCCCTATTACAATCTGACTCTGGTCTAAATTAAATAAATTGTACAGGGAAAAAGTTAAAGTTAAAAATAAAAAAAATTCTAGGTGAGATTGTGGGGATTCATCCATGTTTAACCTTGATTCAATATGTCATAATATGTCTTTCCTTAAAAAAATGTGAGATAGGAAATCTCTGAATTTTCCTTAACTTATCAATAAATAAACATTTATATAGAACACATTCAACCATCAGGGACTGTCCTAAATGCTGTCAGGTGATTTCTAAATTCTTGAAACTTATTAGGGACCTAGCAGACTCTCTCAATCTCTATGTCTCTCTCTCCCTCTTTATCTCCCTCTCTCTTCTGTGTGTATGTGCACACACACACACACACGCACGCACACACTAAATTGTGAGACATTTATATGGAGGATCATGTCTCATTTATTTATTTATTTTTGCATGGGCAGGCACTGGGAATCAAACCCAGGTCTCAAGCATGGCAGGTGAGAACTCTGCCTGTTGAGCCACTGTGGCCCGTCCTCTCATTTACTTTTGTATCTTCAGTGTCTACCTCAGATCTTAGCTCACAGGAAACACTCAAAAGCCCACATGATAGCAATTAACATTTTTATGGCACTTGTTTTGAGACATTCTTTACAAACTTACAATATTTACAATCCCTAGTAAGGAGAGAATTGGTTCTATTTCCATTTTGCATGAGAGGGAACTGAGGATCAGAGCATGAAGTGAGTCCTTTGTGGTCATATGCAGTTTAGGTCAGAGACAGAATTCAGAACTCCTGGCTTTTAATCTGGTCCTCTCTCAGCTAAATTATGTTGCTATATTTGTGAATGTAACTTATTCTCTCTCAAGCTACAAAATAAAAAAGTAAACCATTCATTGCTATTCAAGGGCCCTCAAGTCAGGAAACTATCTCAAACATCTCTAGAACATGCAGTTAAAAATAGAAAACAAAAAGCCTCAAGGATCATTAAAAAGCCTCAAAAATAGAAAACACTTTCAAGGACATAATTACAAACATTGTATGTTGATGTTGTTTTCTAGGTACAGAAATGTAAGTGGCTTTACCTGCAGTCAGTTGAACAGGGTAACAAAGTCATAAATTTTTGTTTTATGACCCATCTGCAGATCCTGGGAAATGTTGCAGAATAACTTTAATTAATCACTGCTGTTTGAATTGATTTAGATCCTCCCACTCCCACATTTAACTGTAATGTATGCTATATAAAAATGTACAACTTGAAGTTAATTTGAGTCCTTCGTCCAAAGAGTTTATTTATAACTTGCGGTGAAACATTTTATGGCCCCAATTTCAACTAAACCATAAATTCAGGGAGTCAGAGAAAGAAACAGTGCTAACTCAGTCACCTTGTCCTTGTCAGATGGAGTAAGATATGCATCTGTGGTATATTTCTCATTGCTTGGATCAATACATGTATTTATATATCCTTTCATATACAAAGTTGCTGATGAAAATGGCCAAACAGAGCTGGCAAAAGCAAGACAAATCCCCACCCTAAAGAAATATGATTATATTGAAGCTACCTACAAGTTTGACTTAATATCTTATGAATTAGAATTCTATTTGGTTGTGAGTGGCGGAAAAGAAAGAAGTTTCTTTCTCTCTCATGTAAATGAAACTTGAAAGTAAATAGTTCAGTCAAGAATGGCAGCCCCGCAATCACCAGGTACTCAAGCTCCTTCTATCTTGTTCAGTCAACCTCAGTATAAGAAGTCCATCTCCTATCCAAGATAGCAGCTCAAGCTTCAGGCAACATGTCTGCACTTCAGTTTGCAGGAAGGAGGAAGGAAGAAGGGAGGAAGGAGTGAAGAAGCACCCCACACCCCATTTAGGAATGCTTCTTAGAAAGAATTTGTCCACTTAAGTTGCATTGTCCAGAACCAAGTCAAATAGCCATACTTAGCTACCAAGGAAACTGGGAAATATGAGCTTTATTTTTAGATGTTAAATGCCCAACTAAGAAAACTGGGAGAGACCTTGAAGAAGAAGCAATGAATATATACTAGAGGAGAATTAGCACCCTATGCTACAGTGCTGGGTCTGCTGGACAATCACATTAATTTGACTGGGGATAGTACTGGAACCAGATTCTGATTGAGTTAAGCCTGATGTGTGGGTGGCTTTGCTTATAGGAAGAAGAGCACTGCAAGGGGAAGAACAGGCTTCTCTGCTCCTTTCTGTGGCTCCTTACAGCATTTCTGTCTGCACTCATTCCCGCACATTCTACTGTTTGGCCATTGTTTGGTTATCCCGCACATTGTCAAGTTGAACTCAGAAACTGCAGTGTTCTTGGTAAACTTGGTGATTCTCCCAAGATCACTTCATTAGTGAGTACTAGAACTAAGGTTTGAACCCAAACCTTGATTCTACTATGCTTTAGATTAAGTTCAGTTATCCTATTTTACAATTAAGGAAATAGGGCAGAGAAAAGTCAAGAGACTTTTGTATGATCCTATACATAATTAGTTGCAGAATATTGAATCTCTGATATCTGGCTAAGAGTCCTTCTCTCTCCTCCCTGCTGTATTATATTTAACTTGCATTTTCATTCTACCACCTTAGGCTATGCTATATATAGTATGATAAAATTTTCTGGGTTTAGTTTTTCTGAAACTTCAGTGTTTTCTGTTGGCTTGCTGATTCATATTTTTTATATACTGATTGACCTTATTAGCAAGCAGACCTATATGGTGATTTCTTTTCCTCCTCTTTGAGCTGAATGATTCTGGTGGATGTCTCTACAGAAAATTGAACAGATGTTGAATCTATTTCCAAATAAAATTGGACTGGTTCTATACGTGGAACTTTCTTTGCCACTGATGGATAAATTGGAACTGAATTTATCCTAATTCCAACTCATTAACGTGTGCCAGATGGAACAACAGTCATCTCTTCCTAGAACTGCATTTCTTACCATGCAGAGGTTGTGTGCCAAAGTAAGATTTGTTGTTAACAATGTCTGTATGGTCCCCTGGCCTTTCTTGTGGATAGTGAAAATTGACCTGAGGTAACAAGTCTTTTCTTTGTTACCAAGCCATGAATAAATTAGTCTTGCTTTCTAGCCTGCAGCCCAAATCAATATTCTCCTAGAATGCTGATTGCTTTAATGAATGGCAGTGATCGGGAAAAATGCCATCCAGAAGATTTGCACACTGGCAAATGGAAGATTTGCACACTGGCAAATGAAACACTTGCATGGGTAGATGAAAAGGCCCCCCCCCAGTAGAAATTAAGAGTACCACTTGCATAGTTTCTTGCATTTTACAAGCATTTGCACATACATCTAATTCTCACAACCGCCTATATAAAAATAGATTTTTGTCATCATTTTACAGATGAGTATCATGAGACTTAGAGAGACCGTGATTTGCCCAAAGTCACAGAACAAAGTGACGAAACCAGAAGTCAAGCCCAGATCATATAGCTCCAAAGTCTGATGCGCTGTCTTCTGGGTATCTCCATCTCTCCAAACCTGGAGTCTTTCCTGTGAATTTTCCTTTTCTCTGTGACTAATTATCTTTTGCTTAAGAAATAACAGGCTGTGGCACATGGGATTTATTTTTGTACTCCTCTCTAGTAAAACATTCAGTGTAACAGAAAATTTCAACTCTCAGCTCAAAGACGTTTTAGGATTATTTGTGCCTTTGGATTAATATTCTTATCCCCACATAGAACACTAAGTAGTTTGTTCAACCTTAAAATGTATGGAATCAAAATATGTTTTCTTCTCCTGAATCTTCTGATACTCTTTGTAGAAACTAAGTAACCCTGGATCATAGGTCAATGCTTTACTCGTCTGTTCATTTATTGTAAGAGATGAGATGAAATAGGGTGGGGTAGGAGGAAATGGAAGATAAAGTCTCCCTGCATATTCATCATCAATGGATATAATTTGCAGGGCATATCATAGCCTTTCTTTTGTTTATTAAAAAAACTGTGAGTTTACAGAACATCAAGCCTAAAACACAGATTCCCACACACTATACCATTACCAACACCCTACATTGATGTGGATCATTTGCTATAGTTGATGATAGCGCATCTTCACAACTGTACTATTCATTAACATCCATGGTTTAATTTAGGGCTCACATTCTGTGTAGCATAGCTCCATGGATTAAAAATAAATTATTCTATTACCATGTTCAATAGAGAAAGTATTCTACCAGTATTGAAAAGAAAATCTTGTATTTCTCTTAGCACAGTACCTGGCTGTTCCCTTGAGCTTTATAATTCCAGAATAATAGTCCTTTCTGAAGTAGCAACAATTTTTATTAGCTGAGAGAGGTAATCAATATACTATCTAACATTTCCCCTTTTCCCCTTTTAATCATATTCAGATATATATTTAGGTGCTGTCCATTGCATTCATAATATTTTGCTACCATAACCACCATCCATTACCAAATTTTTTTTGTCATTCCAAAAAGGAACCCTGCACAGTTTAAGCCCTAACTTTCGATTTCCTATCCATACAATGCCCCCTGGTAACCTATATTCTAGATTCTGACTCTGTGAGTTGGCCTATTCTAATTGTTTCATATCAGTGAAATATACATTATTTGTCCTTTTGCGTCTGGCTTATTTCATTCAACATGATGTTCATCCATGTTGTTGCATGTATAATGACTTCATTCCTTTTTACAGCTGAATAATATTTCATTGTATGTATATGCCACATTGTATTTATCCGTTTATTGGTTGGTGGACACTTGGGCTTCTTCCATCTTTTGGCAACTGTGAATAATGCTGCTGTGAACATTGGTGTTCAAATACTTCTTGAGACCCTGCTTTAGTTATTTTGGGTATATACCTAGTAGTTGGGAATGCCAGGTCATATGGTAGTTCCATACTTAGCTTCCTGAAGAAACTCTTCCACAGTGCTGTACCATTTTACATTACCACCAGCAATGAATGAGTGTTCCTGTTTCTCCACATCCTCTCCAACATTTCTTTTCTTTTTTTTTTTAATCAGCCATTCTAATGGTTGTGAAATGGTATCTCATTGTGGTTTTCATTTACATTTTCCTGATAGTTAATGACTTGAAGGATTACTTTTATATATTCTGGATATTAAACCTTTATTAGATGTGTGGTTTACAAATATTTTCTCCCATTATGCAGGATACTTTCATGATAATGTCTTTTGAGGATCAAAAATTTTTAATTTTGGTGAGGTCCCATTTATCTATTTTTAATTTTGTTACTTGTGTTTTGGGTATAAAGTCTAAGAAACCATTGCCTAACACAAGGTCCTGAAGATGCTTCCCTACATGTTCTTCTAGGAGTTAATAATTGTAGCTCTTACATTAACGTCTTTGACCCACTTTGAGTTTATTTTGAATATGGTGTAAAGTGGTTGTCCTTCTCCTGTTGTTGTTTTTTTTGCAAATGGAGATCCAATTTTCCCAGCATCATTTGTTGAAGAGACTGTTCTTTCCTGATTGTTTTCTTTGCCACCTTGTAAGAAAACACTTGGCTGTAAATGTGAGGGTTGATTTCTGAGTCCTCAATTCTATTCTACTAGTCTGTATATCTGACCTTCTGCCAATACTAAACTGTTTTTATTACTGTGGCCATGGTAAAATGTTTTAAGATTGGGAAGCATGAGTTCTCCAATTTCATTGTTCTTTTCTAAGTTGGCTTTAGCTATTTGGGACCTCTTGCCCTTCCATATAAGTTTGATGACTGTTTTTTTTTCCATTTCTGCAAAGAAGGTTGTTGGAATTTTGATTGGGATTGCACTGAGTCTATAAATTGAATTGAGTAGTATTGATATCTTACTGTTATTTAGTCTTCCAATCCATGAACATGTAATGTCCTTCCACTTATTTTGGTCTTCTCTGATTTCTTTTATCAGTGTTTTGTAGTTTTCTGTGTACAAGTCCTTTACATCTTTGGTTAGATTTATTCTTAGATATGTGATACTTTTAGTTGCTATTGTGAATTGAATTTTTTCTTGATTTATTCGTCTGGTTGTTTAGTGCTTGTGTATAGAAATACTAGTGATTTGGGGGTGTTGATCTTATATGCTGCCACTTTGCTGAATTCATTTATTATCCCTAGGAGCTTTGCTATAGATTTTCAAAATTTTCTGTATATAGGATCACATAGTCTGCAAGTAGAGAAAGTTTTATTTCTTCCTCTCAGTGGATGACTTGTATTTCTCTCTCTCTTTTTTTTTTCACCTAATTTTCTGGACATTGGGTATCCTTGTCTTGTTCTCTATATCAGAGAGAAAGCTTTCAATCTTTCACCATTAAGTAGGCTATTAGCTGTGGGTTTTTCTTATTTGCCCTTTATCATTTTGAGGAAGTTTCCTTCTATTTTTAGTGTTCCAAATGTTTTTATGAAGGAATGGTGCTGTATTTTGTCACATAACTTTTCTGCATCAATTGAGGTGATGATGTATTTTTTTTCCTTCATTCTGTTAATGTGGTGAGTTTCATTAATTGATTTTCTTATATTGAACAAGCCTCACATACCAGGGAAAATTCCCACTTGATCCTGGTGTATAATTCTTGTAATATGCTGTTGGATGTGTTTCGCTAGTATTTTGTTGAGAATTTTTGAAATCATACTCACAGAAGATAAAGTTTTGTTTTCTTGTGATGTCTTTATCTGGCTTTGGTTTCAGGGTGATGTTGGTCTCATAGAATGAATCAGACAAATTCATAGCTCCACACTAATGCCATTAATACTAGGAATATTTACATGCCACTCTCAAAAATGGATAGATCATCTAGTCGGAAGATCAATAAGCTCATAAAGGACTTGAATGATACATTAAGTCACTATACCTATCAGACATTTATAAACAGTGCACCCAACAAAAACAGAATAAACATTCTTCTCAAGTACACATGGATCATTCTCCAGGATAGACCATATGTTGGGTTATAACATAAGTCTCAATACATTTAAAAATATTGAAATCATAACAATGTATATTCTCCAATAACATCGTAGTAAAGATAGAATCAATAACAGAGGGAGAAAGAGAAAATTTAAGAATTTGTGGAAATTAAACAGCATAGTCTTAAACAATCAATGGGTTAAAGAGGAAATCAGAAGCAAAATTAGGAAACATCTTGAGGCGAATACTGTGAAAATACAACATATGAAAGCTTATGTGATCCACTAAATGCAGTACTGAGAGGGATTTTTATAGATGTAAATGCTTCT
This sequence comes from Myrmecophaga tridactyla, assembly GCA_004026745.1. Lineage (NCBI taxonomy): Eukaryota > Metazoa > Chordata > Mammalia > Pilosa > Myrmecophagidae > Myrmecophaga > Myrmecophaga tridactyla. Next base: position 22,243 of record PVIY010020265.1, on the reverse strand, counting down.
ATCAAGAAAGAAGAAAGAATTCAAATCAGAGACCTAACCTCAAAACTAGAAGAACTATAAAAAGAAGAGCAAACTAAACCCAAAGGGAACAGAATGAAGGAAATAACAAAGATTAGAATGGTGATAAAATACAAAGCAATTAAACACAAAAGTAATAGAGAGAATCAACAAAAGCAACAGTTGGTTCTTTGAAAAATCGATAAAATTGACAAAAGTTTATCTAAACTGACAAAGAAAAAAGAAGATATAAATAATGAAAATCAAAAGTACTACTGACCCCTCTGAAATAAAAAGGACTGTAAGAGGATACTGTGAACAACTGTATGCCAATAAATTAGACAACCTAGATGAAATGGACAGATTCTTAGAAACCTGCAAACTACCTAATTGACTCAAGAGGAAATAGAAGAGCTCAACAATGACAAGTAAAAAGATTGAATCAGTCATCAACATCATCCCAAAAGAGAAAACCCCAGGTCCAGATGGCTTCACAGAGGAATTCTACCAAACATTTCAAGAAGACATCTCCAATTCTGTTAAAACTCTTCTAAATGATTCAAGAGAGGGAAACATTGACTTAATGTATCATTCAAGTCCTTTATGAGCTTATTGATCTTCCGACTAGATATTCTATCCATTTTTGAGAGTGGCATGTAAATATTCCTAGTATTAATGGTATCAGTGCAGAACTATCAATTTCTCCCTTCAAATCTGTCATTATTCACTTCGTGCATTTGGAGCTTTGCTGTTAGATGCATATATATTTGTAATTGTTGCATCTTCCTATTGCATTGTCCCCTTTATTAGTATATGATGCCTGTCTTTGTCCTTCATAACTGTTTTTTTTTTTTTTTTTTTTGTATGCTGTGTTCTTTTTGCATGCAAGTATCCCTTGCAGCACCATTTGTTGAATTTTTGTTTGTTTGTTTTTGGGAAGAGTATGGGCTAGGAATTGAATCTGGGTCTGCCACATGGCACGTGGGAATTCTACCACTGAACTACCCTTGCACCCCCTTCATAACTGTTTTTACTTAAAGTCTATTATATCTGATATTAATTTAGCCATCCCCACCTCTGTTTTGGTAACTACTTGCATGGATTTATATTTTTTCCATCTTTCCACCCTCAACCTTCTTATATCTTTGACTTTGAGGTGAGTCTTTTGCAAACAGTATGTAGCTGGGTAATGATTCTGCCAGTCTCTACCTTTTGACAGAGGACTTTAATCATTTACATTTAAAGTCACTACTGATAAAGCAGGATTTTATTCTGTCATTTTGTTATTTAGCTTTTGTAAGTCTCATACCTTTTTTTGTCACTTACTTCTATTAAAGCCTACTTTTATATTTATTTGATTTTTTGTGCTGTACCATATTGAGTGACTTCTTATTTCTATCTGGATATATTTTCTTCTGTTTTCCTTATGGTTACCATGGCATTTAAATTTATCATCCTAAATATATAGCAATCATATTTGGTTTGATGCAAAATTAACTTCAATAATATAGGTGTACTTTCCCTATTCCCCTCTGTCCCCCCATCATTTTTCGTCTTTGTTAAACTTATATCTTTGTATGTTGTATGTCCGAAAATCTAGATTTACCATTATTTTTATGTGTTTGCATTTTAGCCTGTACGAAGATGTGGAGTTACATACCAAACAATACAATACGATAATACTGCCATTTATAATTATATAAATGGTTACCTTTACCACATCCTCATTTCTTTATGCTGCTTTGAACCCCTGTTTAAGGTCCCTTCCTTCAGTCTGAAGAACTTCCTTTAGATTTGCTTATAGAGAAGTTCTAGTGGTGATAAATTCCCTCGGCTTTTGTTTATCTGAGAATGCCTTAATCTCTCCCTCATTTGTCAAAGACAGTTTCACTGGATTAAAAATTCTTGATTCTTGGTCAATAGTTGTTTTCCTTCAGTACTTTAAGTATTTCAACCCACTGCCTTCTTGCCTCCATGGTTTCAGATGAGAAATTGGTACTCAATCTAATTAAGATTCCCTTGTACATAATGCTTTTCTCTTACAGCTTTCAGATTCTCTCCTTGTCCTTTGCATTTGAGAGTGTAATTAATAAATGGTGGAATGTATTTTCTTCATGTTTATTCTATTTTGTGTTCTCTGAGCTCCTTGAATGTACATATTCTCATTTTTTGCTAAGTTTGGGAAGTTCTCTGTCATTATTTCTTTATGTCTTCCCTCTGTCCCTTTCTCTCTTTCTTCTCATTCTGGGACTCCCATAATATGTTTATTGGTGTGGTTGATGGTGTTCCATAATGGTCTCAGGCCATTTTCACTCTTAGTATTTCCTTTATCTTTCTTATCCTCAGCTTGAGTCCTTCAAGTATCTTGTCTCCAAGTTCACTTATTCTTTCTTCTGCCAGTTACAGTCTGCTCTTGAAACCCTCCTGGGTTTTTTCATTTCAGTTATTGAGGTCTTCAACTCCAGAGGTTCTGTTTGGTTTCTTTTCATAATTTCTATCTCTTTATGTGTTTCTCATATTGCTCATTCATTGTTTTCCTGATATCTTTTAGTTCTTTCTCTGTGTTTTTCTACATATCCTTGAGCATATTAAGATCATGTTTTCTAAAGGCTTTGTTTACTATGTTCACATTCTTTTCCTCTACATTAGTGTTTTCTGTATCTTAATCCTCTTCTTTGGAAGGGGCCATCATTTCCTATTTCTCTTTTCGTCTTGTACTCTTTTGTTGCACTCTGTATATTTTAATATTTTAAAATGTTAACTCTAGGATTTACTCCCTGGCTTGTCTGTCTCTTAGTTTTGTAACAAGCTAGTGATAAGACAGAGATTTTCTGGAACATCAGCCCTCCTACAGGAAGGTCTGCCCAAGGCAGAGTTTCCCCTCTCTTTTTGGGCCTCTGTATTGTCCTGGGCTTTTGCTTGTTAGTTGTTTTGGAATTACTCTGTTTATAGGAGTTTGTTTGTCCCCTTTGCTTCCCAGGAGACAGACCAGGTATTTGAAGGCAGGAGGTTTTGTCCCAGACTTTGTCATCTATATGGTTTATTACATTTCTTTTGTTGTCTCATGCTGCTTTTGCCTAGAGGGCAAACTCAGGGAGGAGGGTCACCCTGGAGAGAGGAATTTCCTTAGTTAGTCTTTCCAGCCAACTAGGACCCACAAAGTGGTGCAGGGAGGCGCCAAAGTGCCCTGGGAATCACAAAGGGCACCAAAATCTTCTCTGATGGCTACTCAAAGTTGAACTTTCCTGCCTGTCCAGCGAATGCAGTCATTCAACTAATTGTCCCCCACAACCCTGAGAAAGCACTGTGTCTTTAATCTCTATTACCTCCACCCCTGTTCAGGAAGATTGAAGCAATGGCTGCCACTGCCTCTTTTGGGATGGGGTTAAAATATGATTACTACCAGCTTTGTCCAGGACAGGTAGAAATAACAGCTGCCTTTAGAGCTGGGACCCAGTGATCTGAATGTGGTAACCAAAAACCATGATCAGTGGTCAGTGGTGTCCACCCATGTTCTTGGGAAGAGGATGTTGTCACCAGCAGCTAGTCAGAGGCTGGAACCTATGGCAACATGTCATGATGGTAGAAAATGGGTGCTGGTAGCTGCTGTGCAGAGAGAGCATTCAAAGTTCTTTACCATAATTTAACTGTCTCTTCCTCCTGTTCTTCTCTGGATGTTGTACAGTGTTCTTCTGGCCTCTGGGGCTTCAAAATAGTTGTTTCAGACAGTTCCTGTCTGTTTAGTAGTTGTTTTGGTGGAATGGCTGAGTCCTGGGGCTCCCTACTTGACCACCATCTTCCCCTGGGAGTCGCTCAGGTGATTCTCCAGACACTTTCTCATATTAAAGATAGTTGGCTGGTAAGCATTTTTCTTTGTTTAGTGAATAAGTCTCTTATCATGCATACTTTTAAAATTTTTAAAATATTTTCCAAATACTCTCCTTTCCTTCCTCCCTCTCCTTATTCCCTGGCAACCTCTAATCTATCTTACGTCTCTGCACATATCCTATTAGTCATCTTTTATTAGTGATATTATATAATATTTGTCTTTATGTGCCTTGCCTATTTCATTGATCATTATGTTTTCAATGTTATTACATGTCACAGCATATTCATAACTTCAGTATTTCTTATGGCTGAAAAATATTCCGTTGTATAAATGTACCACATTGTGTTTGTCCTTTCATTTGTTGAGGGATACTTAGGTTGTTTCCAATTTTTGGTTATTGTGAATAATGCTACTACAAACATTGATGTTCAAGTACCTGTTTGAAACCCTGTTTTCACTTTCTTTGGGTATGTGCCTAGAAGTGGAATTGCCAGGTCCTATAATAAATTCTATATTTAATTTATTGAGGAACTGCTATCTTGCTCTCCACAGTGGCTGTACTATTTTACATTCCATTGAGATGCAATGGTGTTACAATTTCTCTGCATACTCCCCAATACTTTTTACTTTGTTGCATGGGCAGGCACCAGGAATCAAACTCTGGTCTCCAGCAAGGCAGCTGAGAACTCTGCCACTGTACCACCATTGCCTGCCCTTATTTTCCATTTTTTAAAAATAATAACCATCCTAGTGGTTGTGAAGTAGTGTTTCATTGTGGTTTTGATTTGCATGTTCCTAATGATTAATAATATTCACCATCTTTTCATATTATTATTGGTCATTTGTCTATCTTTGGAGAAATGTCTATTCAAGCCTTTGCCCATTTTTAAATTGGGTTCTCTATCTTCTTATTGGTGCACTGTAAAAGTTCCTTGTATGGTCTAAATATTAATCCCTTATCCAGTTGTAACTGTTTTCTTCCATTCTGTAGGTTGTCTTTTCATGTTCTTGATAATTTCCTTTAATGCACAAAAGTATTAAATTTTAATGAAGTCAGTTTTCTCTATTATTTCCTTTTCGCTTGTGTTTTTGCTATCAGATCTAAGAATCTGTTACTAAATCCCCAGTCATGAAAATTTGCCCCTATGTTAGCTTACAGACATTTTACAGTTTTGGCATTTATATTTAGGTCCTTGATCCATTTTGAGTTAATTTTTATGTATGGTGTGATGTTCAGTATTCACAGCTATATTTGTTAAAGAGATTATTTTTTTTCCCATTACATATACTAAGTAAGCCCCTTTGTTGAAAATCAGTTGACCATGGTATACAGGTCTATTTCTATACTTTCAATGATTTTCCCTTGGTTTGTTTGTCTTTCTTTATGTCAGTACTACTCTGTTTTGATTTGTATAGCTTTATAGTATTATTTAAATTGGGATATTTATGTTCTCCAACTTTGTTCTTCTTTTTCAAAATTGTTTTGGTTATCCAGGGCACTTTGCAGTTTCATATGAATTTGAGGATTGTTTTTCCATTTTTGCAGAAGGTTCTGATAAAATTTTGATAAGAATTGCATTGAATCTGTGTGTCACTTTTGCGTATTATTGACAATCTTCTAGTCCATGAACATGGGAAATATTGCCATTTATTCAGGAATTCTTTAATTTCTTTCATCAGTATTTTGTAGATTTAGTGTATACATCTTTATTATCTTTGGTGAAATTTATTCCTAGATATTTTATTCTTTTAGATACTATTGTAAATTGAATTGTTTTCATAATTTCCTCTTCAGTTTGCTCATTGGTAGTGTATAAAAATACAATTTTTTAAATGTGTTGACCTTATACCCTACTATTTTGCTGAACTTATTGATTAGTTCTAATAGTTTTCATGTGAATTCCTTGGATTTTCTATATATAAGATCATGTTGTCAGCAAATAAAGTGTCTCCCATTTGGAAGCCTTTTACTTTTAGTCTTGCCTGATTGCTCTTTCTAGTATAATATTTCTAGTACAATTTTGAATGACAGTGGTAAAAGTGGACATCCTTGTCTTATTCATGATCTTAGGAGGAAGTTTTAACTCTGTCACCATTTAGTATGATGAAAACTGTTGTTTTCACAAATGACTTTTATCATTTTGAGGAAGTTCCCTTATATTCCTGGTTTCCTGGGATATAGCACTCTTTTAAAATTGTTAGATTTTTTCTAATATCTATTCTGATTCTATTTCTTCATGTAGCTTCAAGTTGCTGTCTAGAGTCCTTTCCTTTCTACATGGACTCTAGCATTTCCTATAAGGCAGATCTAGTTGTAATGAGCTCCCTCAGCTTTTATTTGTTTGTAAATGTCTTAATTTCTTCCTCAATTTATTATTATTATTTTTTTCTCCCTCAATTTTGAAGGACAACTTTTCTGTACATTCTTGGTTGGCAAAATTTTTATTTCAGCACTTTAAATTTGTCCTCTCACTATCTTCTGGTCTCCCTGGTTTCTATTGAGAAATTAGATGTTAATCTTATTAAAGATCCTTACATGTGACTTGTCGCTTGTCACTTCTTTTTCCTGTTTTTAAGATTCTCCTAAACTGTTTGAAAAGTTGAAAAAGGGATCAAACTTTGACTAGTACTAACAGACAAAACACCTACGAGAGAAAACAAGAATGAAAATAAAAGTAGGTGCATAGTCCCCCTAAGTCTCGTTACAGACTGATGGGAAGCTGGAAGCTGCAGCTCTCAATTCTGAAACCTAGGCCAGCATCTGTGCTCATCACTAAGAGATCTACCAGACACAGGAAAGAGAGAGAAAACAACAAAGAAATGCCCTGGCTCTTTAAGATAGATGCTGATGTGGGGCCAGAAGCTGCTGCTGCCTAGAGGGCAGAAACAGAAGCTAGCTTCTACTAGGTAGGCCCTCAGGAATCTGCTGGATCAAGAAACATCTGAACACAAAAGGAAAACCAGTGGAAAAAAAAAAAAGGCTCATTGGCTTTTTGCCTCCTGATGGTTGCTGGTGGGAGGCCTGACACAGCTGCTGCCCCAAGGCTGAACTGGGATCAGCTTGAGCTGGTCCTCAGGTATCCCCCAGACTGACCTCGACCCTCAGCCATAACTTTTGGAGGATGAGGTTTCAGTTGCTTGCCCATCTGGCACTGCTCCTGGAAACTGGGCCATATTTCTGCAGCAGCCATTTTTACAGCCAGTACTGTGGGGTTGAGGAACAGAGCTGGTCACTGGTTCATTCTTTCACTTACAAAGCAGAACTCTGGGCAGCCTCTTGGTTCTTCTGGCATTCCTGCAATTGTTCTATATGCTCTGTTTGGTTCCAGGGTTACCGCCTAGTTAATTTCAACCCTTTTGTAGCTCATTCATTTTTCTAATGGAGGGATTTGTAAAACTTCATATGCCACCATTCTGTGCCTTTGCTCCCTTATTATGCATTCTTTATAAGTCACAAATGGAAGTTAAATTAAGAGGAATGGCAATTCATAAAGGCTCTGAGGCTGTAGTTATGTTTCTTCCTCAGGGAGGCTGTTTTTGTATAGAATCAGAATAGGAAAAACATAGAGGTTTTCTAAATCTCAGCAAGATAGGAAACTAAGCTGTTGAGGACAGGGAGTAAGAAAAAGAACATGCTAGAATCCTGCTAGAGACAGCCCCACCCATGGGTCATGGAACTCAGATTCCCAAGAGAAGAGTAGCCGCAAACTTTTCCCTCTGAACTTCATGCCAGCAGACCCTCCTGAGGTAAGAGAACAAATGTAATGAGGCAAAGGGTTTATTCAAGGTAGCCTTCAATCCTACAAATATTTGTTTTTGTGCCAAATACAAAAATAAGTAAGATTCAGGCTCCAATTTTGTGCTCACCACCCAGCTAGAGGGAGAAGCACATAAACAAATGTTCAATGCAAAATGTTAAATCCTTTTGTAGAGGTAAAAATGACAGGACTTACTAAATAGTGAGTGTGGGCCAGGTTTATTCTGTTATATTCATTTCTTATTATCTCCTCTTAATGACCCTGTAACACAGACACAATTTCATTAATAAGTACAGTTACTCATCTAACTAATGGTCAGATAGGTTAAATGACTTGCCTAAGTTTGCAAATCTAGCAAGTGAAAATAGCCCCTTGGGAAGATGATGAGCTTGAAAGCTTATGATAAGCTGTTCCTAATTCTTTAAGCAAAACATATTTATGAATATCTAGTTCTGCTTTAGGTGCTATGGGGAATATAAAGATAAGTAATCTATAGTTTTCTCTTGCAGAGTTCATTATAAAGAAGGAATTAGACAGATCTGATAGTCCCCAAGATTCAAGCTAAGGTGAGATGTTGTCTCAAGAAAACTTTACGCCAAAAGCTGGGGGGTTTAAAAAGAAGATCTATGGGTGATGTTAATTGTGGTGAAAAAGAAAGCTTTGGATTCCCAGAAGAGACAGTTTACAGGTTCATGTTGTGATATGGATCTTATATAATGTGTGTTGCTGAAACCTCAAGGCACAGCTACAGATTTTATAAATAAATCATACAGGTTTATACACACAGCCCTTTACAAGTAAAACAGGGGATTTATAATCAACACTGGATATGCATGAGGAAATTAAGACTGGAGATCTTGTCTGTAGGGATAACTCAGAACCCTGGAGAGTAATCAAGGTGAAAAAGTGTCCCCTCAAGAAATGTATAGAAAGGCAGTAAGCTACTGATTCCCCCATCCTCTCCTACAACTGTATCCCCTTTCTTTTTCTGTATGCAAGAGCCAAGAGAATGCCTGGCACAGAGAGGAGCAGGAGACATTTTCTTGAAACCCATGTAGAAATGTATGCTGTACTGTGTCATGATTTAGGGGGACAAAACAATATACTGGTAGAGTTATAATTAAGGGACAGTATGGTCTCTCTTCAACACATACTATGTTTGCTTCTGGCACTATAGCACGAGATAATCACTCACAAATGGGACCCACACCCGTGGGAAGACAGCCAGGTTGGTCATGTAAGAGACAGTCAAAGGAAGTCAAGATACTTACTTAAAGGCAGCAGATATTTTTTGAAATATAAGGGAGTAATTTGTAGAAGTAAGAATGTGAAGGATAGATTACTGGTTTTAGATAACTATGCATTTAAGGAGACATTGCCTCTGTTCTGTTGAATCTAGAGGCTACAAATAGGCAGTCCTAGAAGTTACCAAGCGATGTATTTCAGTTTAATTTAAGGTAGAACTTTTTGAAACGACTTTTAGTTAGGATTAAAGCTGCTCTGGTTTTCCTCCTTATATATCTCAGATAAGGAATCATATTGGCTTGGTTATTGAAAATCTAAAGGTAGGATTCTGTTATAGCTCACCATTAACTGGTACTCTCTGGTGAAACATCCTGACTTTCAAATTGTACTATCTGAATTTATTTCTAGGTTCTTATAGTTGCTAACTTCATGATATTAGTGAGTCATTACCCTTGTAAGCTTCATCTTATTATTGAGACTAATAATAATATTTTACAGGGTAGTTAAAAGGATTCAATGAAAAATGCCTGTAAGAGTTAAAACTCGTTCCCTTATGTTTGTTAAGTACCAAAAAATGATTATTGTTGTTATTTTTATTGGCAAAAATAATAAAAAGATCCACAAGAATTAAACTATACTTGAATTTGTCTTAGAAAACTGTCATCTTTTTCCTGTTGTCATGTAGTATTTGAATAATTCTGGATCTATAATTGTTGGTAAAGGAGGAGGAATCAAGTGATACCCTTGATATTACGATGTTCAGTAAAACCCAGATCCAGAACATGTTTAGGGCTCAGAGGAAGATGCTAAGCATCATAAGAAAAGTCAAAGTGGAGACCTCCAAGCTTGTGTTGAGAATAAAGGTCACTCCTCTCCTGTCTCCTGGCAAATCTCCCATGATTTGAGATTGGCCCAAGTGATTGGACTGTGGGATCAGAGCTGTTAGTGTTAGGTAAGAGACTGTCGCATGTAGGTTCTTATATTGGCAGGATGGTAACTGTAATTGATAAAAGCATTGGAAGTGTTTTAGTCCAAGAAAGTTTCTTTCTGATTTGTGTAAGCTATAGGAAAATAAACCTCTATGAGCTGAAAAGGAGGTATGTATAACCTTGCTCCCATAATGCTGGCAGACACCATGGAAGCTGAAATTCTGTAAGCCAGTCCAGCCTCTAGCGTTTTCATATGCTTGATGACCCCAAAGATGTATAGTTGTTTGTTTGTTTGTTTGTTTGTTTTTGCATGGGCAGGCACCAGGAATCGAATCCAGGTCTCCGGCATGCCAGGCAAGAACTCTGCCTGCTGAGCTAACATGGCCCACCCCAATGTATAGGTTTTTATACCAGTAGAACAATATAGTGGTCAGAATTGTTGGAAAGTGGAGGAGGTGCCTTGAGAGAAGAAGAATATCCATGCAAATATATGAGCAGAGACTGGATTAACACAAGATAGGGGAATTTTAAGAGAGAAGAAGGGATAAAGATGGGTTACCCTGGAGCAGTGATGGCTAGATGATTTGGAATAAGCTATAATTTTAGTAAGAAGCATAAACTGTTTGAATACATGAGGAAATGCCCCATGTTACTGGAAGAGAAGAGAAAACATTTTACTTCTTCCCAAAGTTAGTCATAGGTTTTATGCAAATCCAAATGAGACTTTTATTCTTGGACTTGTCTTCTTGATTGCTATAATAGTCCAATAAGAGATAATGGCAGATGGATTTCTTGTAGAAATGGATTCTAAAAGGTTAGTTATTAATTAGAAATGTGAGATAACAAAGAAAATCTAGAAAATGCACAGGCTTCTAACTCAGGATATTGATTGGGTTTACTGTGTAGGCAAAATAGGAGAGGAAACAGATGTGAAGAGGAACGTGATGAAATAACTTTGGGCATTTGAAATCTAAATGTCTATAGCATGTTTAAGGGATGATTCTTTAAAATTATAGAATTAGTAGATTTAGAGCCAGGAAGATAGGTCCAAGGCTAGCTATATTTATTTAGGTAACATCTGCACATAAAGGCATAGTTGAAGCAACAGGTCTGGGTGCAATTAACTGAGGAGAATAAGTAGACCAAGAAGAGAAAATGATTGAACCCTGGGAAGATATAGCATTTAAGGGGGTGATGGAGGAAGAGGATGTCCTAGAGAAAACAGAGAAATAGCAACCAGAGAGGTAGAGAATCAACTGGAAGGGAATGATACCATTGAAATGAAGGCATTAATAGTAAGGAGAAAGAAGTAAAAAAGTCAAATAGCTCGGAAAGGTTCGGTATGATCATATTTTACATTCATGCAAATTGTTGGTACAGCCTCTTTCGAGAGTATCTTGATAGAACCTATTATTTTCAAAAGGCACAGACCCTTTGACTCAGCATTCAATTTCTAGGAATTTATTATACAAATATAAGTCCATAAGTGTACAAAATTATACCCATAAGATGGTTCATTATATGTTTTTTAATATAGCAAAAACTGAAAACAACCTAAATGCCCATCAATATGTAATTGGTTAAATACATTATAGCATACCAACATTATAGAATTTGATGCAGCTATTAAAATTTGACATCAGTATGTACTTATGGGGAAAGCTTTCAAAGCATATTGTTAATTTTTTTTTAATGCAATGTATAAGTAGCAGTATAGTGAGAGATTAAGTAAGCAGGAATCTAAATGCCTGGCTTCAAGGTCCATATCTGCTATTTCCTACTTATAAGACATTGAATAATTTCTTAACATCTCTGTGCTTCAGTCACCTCATCAACATAACTAATTTCAGTGGAGTAAGGGAAAACCCAATTGCAGTGGGACAAGGAAGGAATAAGAGGTGAGGAAGTCTGCAAGTGCAGGAAGACTTTTGGAGCAAGTACAGAAGAAAAAGTTGAAAACAATATTTTACTTTCCTAGATTGCTTAAGCAAATACCATGGCATAGGTTAGGGAATTTATTTGTTTATGGTTTTGAGCCTAAAAGAAAGTCCAATTCAAGACATCATCAGGTGATGCTTTATTCCAAAACACTGGAATTCGGGGCTGGCTGCCAGTAATCCTTGGCTCCTCAGTCACATGTAAGGCACACAGCAGCATCTCCTGGTCTCTTTCTTCTCTTCTGGATTCCATTGATAGAACTCTGGCTTCCTGTAACTTTCTATCTCTCATGCCTGAATTCATTCTGTTTATAAGGACTCCAGTAATAAGATTAAGACCTACCTGGATTGGGCTGGGCCATACGCATCTTAACTGAAGTGACCTCATCAAAATATCCTACTTACAATGGATTTACACACACAGTAATGGATTACATTTAAGGAGTGCTTTTTTCTGGTGTGCATATGGTCAAGAAGCCATCACACAGAGGAATGAGGTATATTTGAAGGAGTGAGGTTGTTGAGGAGGTGGGAAGGATGTATGGGATTCTCAGGTCAGGGGGTACATTAACTTTGGGATGGAGGCAACTAGAATTCACACACCTGAAGTTCCCACATGGTAAAAATCAAGCAGAATCACTCCTTCTGTCTCCCACTTCAATCCCACTGAGGAGTTTCCTGCTTGATACCTCCTATCTGCTCCCTGTAGAGAGAAGAAATGATGTTAGGGACTTCAGGAGTGTGGCAGTGGTTGGAATAGTCTCTGAAGGAAAATGGGAAAGGGAGCTTCCTAGAGTCATCTCCTAGGATGTCTAAGCAGCTCTAAGAGATAGCAGGTTTATGGATGTACAGAATCTGGTGGCTGTGTGATTTTTAGAGGTGGCCAGACCCTGTAGTTTCAAGTAATCTATATTAAGTAATTTGCATTTAAAGAATCTGTTTTTTTGAGGGAAGGGATTATTTTTTCTTATCTGATCTTTTTGCTATCCACTGCAAACCTGTGATACTTAGGTAATAATCCCCCTCCTAGAAGGTTTTTAAGGAACTCTAGCTTTTTTCCTCTCCAGAAACTAAAAACAAAAACCTAAAACAGCGCTTTAGCGATTTCAAAGCCAACACTCTTCTCAGGAGTTTTCAGAAAGATGTCTTGCACCATTGTCTTTGGGGAAGAAATATGGCAAATTGTCGTGTCACATGTTTTCCACCAAATTGCTATGAATGCTAATTGCCAGATTTCCTATGTCTATCACCCTAGCGAAGATGTCCTTCTGGAGACATATTCCTCTGGAAATCATGTAATTAATAAGATAAAGCATGGGAAACATTCACCTGTGATGTTCACCACTTTGTGTAAAGATGTTTCTACAGATAATTGTCAGTATTTACTTTATGGCTTACCCTTATGTAAGAGAGGAATTTTTACATGACTCTCAGAAAAAGGGAGAAAATCATATTCCTAAGAATTTGGGTAAAAATACCTAACACTGATTGAGCCCCTATTATGTGCCAGACATGGTGATAGTTTTTACATATATTATTTCATTTAATACTTAGGAAAATCCTAAGAGGTAGCTATTAGGAACCACCATTTTATTGATAGTAATTCTAGGTTCAAAGAAGTTCAAAAATTTTCCCAGGAACACATAGTTAGTAAATGAGGGAACAAGGATGTGAACAAAGCCTGTCTGCCTCCAAAGCTAGTTCTCCCCTATTCCTGACTGTTTCCTCTTTATCGACTTTTGGAAGTAGAAGTGCTTGGAAGGTGAGGCCCTAGGTTTAAAGCTCCTGGGTAAACTTTCTATGCTAGGGTATTGAGTTTCTTAATGTAACTCTGTAGGGGTGCACATAATCAAGAATTTGCTGCAGTATGATTGCTTTGTAAACAAAATCTATATGTTCCCATAGCACCACAGGTGGCAACTTTAAGAGAAATTGTCTGTCTTGAAACAATTGTAGAAGATGAGATGAGGGGGAAGGAGGCCTTGGCTTAGCAACCCGAATCTTCTGCTTTACACATATAACTCTCAGGCACCCGCATTATCCTCACTCTTTGATACCTACAAGAATGATTCTTTTTCTAGTCTCTCCATTTCTTTTCCTGGTCTACTTGAAAAAAAAATGTCATTCCAATGAAAAATCTTACATGTGTTTATAGTGCTTTTCACCTTCCATTTTCAAGACATTCCTCTGAAAGAAAACTTTGCCAGAGTGGGAGGTGGAGGAAGTGAAGAAACCTCTTTCATACTGGAAGCTCACACAGATAGGAGGCTCTTATTCTGCTGAATCGGGGTTGCTGCATTCCTGGTGAAGCAGTGGAATGGGTTTAGAGTATGCAAATGAGCTTTCTATAAGATCCCCTCCCCTGCCCCTAGGAAAATTTTTTGAGTCATATTAAAACTGTTTCTATAATTAATGCAGTTCAAGTAGTGAGTAAGATTTGGGTTCAAATTCTGAATCTACCACTTACCAGTTGTGTATCTCTGGGCAAGATACTAATCCTTTGAGCTTCTTTGCTCACTATAGAATGAGAACGAAATGGCAATACTTGCGTAAGTGGTTTTAAGGACTAGGATTAGACTCACATATGTGAACTACCTGGCACAATGCCCCATCATGTGGTAGGTTTTCAACACCTGGTTGCTCTTAATGTTATTATTCCTGTCATAGTTAAACAACAGCCAATCTTACTTTACAAGAAGCAACCTCCTATGCTTATATGGAGCATAGTAGGCCTCTAGCAAGCTCTACAGGCATTTTTTGCTGTTTTACCAAGTAGTAAAGTTAAACTTAAGAGCCCTGTAGGCCTGTTCTTCTACAAAGAAGTCTTGGCCTAAAAAACAAAGACCAAAGTGACCTTTGGTCTAAAGTGGTTCTCAAGGCACCTATTGGGCCCTTTCTTTTACAAGAGGAAATTTCTCTCATATTCAAAGTATTATTTCAAATTTAAAGGGAATAACACCTACACACTCTTTATAGTACATAAGGGTATTTTAGTAACCTGCATTATGACTTTTCTTTTTTATTTGGTTCCTATAGCATTGAAGGTGAGGACCTGAGGTCACGTACTGGGAAGTATAGAGCCTGGTTACCAGACTCTAAATCTTACGCTTTCAAGATGCTTACATAATTATTGTAACTGTTCTCTCTGTTTCCGAAGGAAGAAGTTACAAAAACCTCAATAGTTGTTTTTGGTCCACAGAGGTTTTATTTAAAAGTTATAATTTTGGGTAATTCAGTAACGGGGGCCAATTCCTGAGCAGGCCTGCCTGAAAAGACAGGAAGCTTCCTTGGTCTACTAAATTCCCATCCTGTCTCTCCAAGTAATGGCACAGCCTCAGAAGTTCCTGCTGTGTCCCTAGAGAATCCACCTTAATATGTTAACAGATGTATATGTGGTAATGAGAAAGAAATAAATTCTAACTGTGGTCAGAGCTTGGATAGGTACAATTACATTTCGAATGTAGGATATTGCATTCTCTTTAACCAGTAGCGTAGAATATCTTCCTAGGGAAAAGAAAATACTTCAACATTATTTCTTCATGAAGGTCATTTCTTCTGAGTCTTTTTAAATAGCTGAATCAATCGGCTATCTGGGCTTTCTTTGATAAAAAACCTTTCTTTACTTTTCCTCATATCATTTCCCAGGTCTATTATAACATTGCACACATTGTTCAATGTACATTATGTTTGAAATAGAAAAAGCACACTCTTCCTCTCTCTTATTCCAACCAAGGAAGATCTATATCTATATCTATACCTATATCCAAATCTATACCTGTATCTATATCCATATCCATATGTATATCTATCCTTAACACACATATAATTTCATTCTTTGACACGAATCTACATTTCTACTTCTAACTGGAATTAGTTTTTATTTGACAAATTCATAGAGAATTTATTATGTGCCAGGTAATGCTCTAAGAATTTTACAAATATTAATGAAATCATCATAACAACCCTCTGACTTAGGTACTGTTGCTATGCACAAAAAGGTTAAGCCCTTGTCCAAGGTCATTCAGCTAGGAAGAAGTAGAATGGGTCTAGATATCCAACCAGACAATCTGGCTCTAACGTCTGCTAAATTATGCTGCCTCACTGAAGAAGCACCCAGGGTGGGTAAGTCAAAGTCAGGCTAGAGTACAGGGGTACACCACGTCTGGATCAGCCCAGAGTTCCTAACTCCCTCTTAGAAACATGGAATTTGTTTCATCATTAGGCTTTAAGCTGGTATAAAAATGGATTCAGAAGGAAGGGAAATTTTTGGAAAGCCCATCTCCAAAGATCAAACTGAATGACAATTGAAGGGGAATGTTAGCTAATAAAGGCTAACATTTGTTGAATGTTTACTGCAGATTAGGCACTGATCTAAATACTTTGTGTATTAACTTATTTAATCCTCAACAGAACCCTAAAGAAAAAAGGCACTATTGTTATCTTCATTTTACATATGAGGAAGCCAAGGTACAGAGACGTTGAATAATTTGCTGAAGAATGTATAATCGAGAGGCAGAAGCAGGGATTCAAACCCAGGGAGCCTGTGTTCAACATCTGTGCTATTAATCACATTTTATTGTCTCATGAAAAAATAACATAGCGCTCTCAAATCTCAGTCAGCTCTGCCACTTCAGCCTATTTGCTATTCTGATTACTACCTATCTGTTTCTGCATGGTGATTAGAAGTAAACATCTTAGGGTAAAAAGAGCTCAGAGACTATCATCAGAGAAGTAACAGAATGAGGGACCATGGAGAGACTCTATTGCAAGGCAGGAAAGGAGAGGAAGCCTACAGAGTGGAGGTGTGGTACCCTCGCTGGGAGAGGGAGGCGCATCAAATCCAGAAAAAAATTGTGTCCCAGAGAAAGGGAGCTCAGAAGGCTAGTCTGTCCTTGATGAGGGCACTGGCATTGAGCAATCAAAAACCTATATGTGATTCTCTTTGCTAATTTGGGAAGGGATCCAATAATACTTTGAAATTCAGGAATCCAGAGAAGGCACTTAATAGTTCTTCAATATCTAGGAGCATTGGGTTTTAATTTCATCAGTTAGCCCTATGGCACCTCACAGGTGCCCAGGAAGTAATTGGTCAAATGCTTTTAGATGTAATCTACAAATACTTGAGGCCAAGCAAATTTTTCTAAGAAATACTAAAACTGTCAATGTTAACAATATGTTAACAACAGCTATTATTTGTTTTCTTTTTATTTATAGAAGCCTTAATGTTTCCTTGGTGTTACAAAAGAAACATATTTGAAAGGTCACTTGTTAATAAAAACAAAACAGATATCTGGAATATGTTACACTCATATTCTCATTTCAAAACTTGAAAAATATGTTCAATAGAAAAAAAAATCAATGAAACTAAATTGTAGCTAGTGGAACAATTTCCAAAAATGATATTCTTTCTTGGTTTATATTAGAATAAAATGTCAAAAATGAGCAACTTTTTCTAAATTTCTAGGGTCTAGAATCCAGTCATTACAGTATTGGTTTATTAAAAGAGAAAACTCAGATAAATAAGAAGAAACTCATGTTTGATAGAAAAACAAAATTAGAAAGTCAAAGAGGACCAAAGACCTTAAGGCACTCATACAGATTTTCTCTGTGGTCCCAGATTAGATAACCCTGGAGGTAGCAATGTGGGTACTTGTGTAATCTTCAATATTTCAGTATATATCTGCTGATGGTAGGATACAAGCACATTTATGAAGACATTAAGTTTTAAATCAGTATAAATGGCATGCTGATCATGCTGAATACACACACATACATGCAAATATGAAAACAAGTTATTTAGCAAAACAACGTATTATGTTGTAATAAGTTATGGAATCTCTGGAATATTTTATTTCCTCTGCCTTTTCTAGTTCATTCTATGATTATATGATTTAATTTAAGCTAAATATTATCATGGCTAACGTATGGACATTGGAGCCAGAGAGATAAAGGGGTTCAGATCTCACCTCCATCAATTTGTAGTTTTATTTTTCAGCATTAAATGATTGCTCACCTTAACTTCTTTGAGTCTGAGTTCCTTTCTTTGTCCAAACTGGGATGATGCATATTTTATCAGGGTCCATGGGGTATAAATGAGATAACATATTGAACAGTACCTGGCTAATAGAAACAAACTAAATGCTAATATCATTTCTCCTTCCATCCTATCAATGTTATTATTAACCACTGGATTTCAGCGAAAGTGAAATTATCTATATAGATTTCTTTTTGTCTTTCAGTTGGGGCCAAAGATATAGTTGGTCTATATACACGAAGTTAAGGAAGGGTCATAACTGGTATTCTTCATAATGTTTTGTCCATTTTTATTACTCTTGTTGAAATTGCTTATTTGTAATCTGGGAAAATTTCAAGACAGTGAATTCAATAAGCATCTCTAATATTGAAACAAAATGAAAGTGGGGGGTAAGCTGTAAAACCGAAGATGAAATCAGCCAACCAAGCAAAGGAATTCACATTTCAGCTCTCTAAGGCAATCTAAAGTAGAGAAATCACAGAATGCAATGTAGTTAAGAAAGTCACTGACGTCATTAACAATAACTTGTTTAAACCTCACGAAAACAGGGAGTTTTGCTAGAAAGTCCTAGAAGAATTGAATTTTTACCTCTTGTGCTAGAGATACCATGTTTTGAAGAGGCTACAATATTTACCCAAAGCTCCACACTAAAAATCATTTTGGGCTGAGGACCTCAGATCTGAACCAGAGAAAAATCACAGACCCACAAAAAGAGAAGGAGCAGTGTCTGGAGTTTTGCCTTCAGCATCCCTTTGCTCTGAATCCAAACTATCTTCAACAAGAATATAGTTATCTTTTTCTCCCTGTTGTCTCCCTTAAACCCCTACTCTTTTGGGTTTTACTTTTTCCGTGCTACTTAATTATCTGTCCTTTCTCAGGTCCATGTGAATCCAGTTCAAATCCGGAAGACATTTACCAAGCCCCTTCTCTGTGTTAGACCTTTTGTGAGACACTGAAAATTAATCTTGGTCAAGATCATGGCCACTGTGCTCCAGTTGTTCAATGTCTGCAGGCAGAACTAGGTAAGGAAACAGTCATTCAGTTCAGTATGAACTGATGCAAACCATGTTAGAGATACAAACCAGGTGGCGGCTTCACAATAATGAGTGAAAATCTTTGTAACCTTCTGTCTTAGTTTACCAGAGGTGCCATAACAAATATGATACAATGATTTGGCTTAAACAGTAGGGATTTATTGTCTCATGGTTTGGGAGATTAGAGCTCTGATATTGGCAGGGCCTCTCTTAGAGTCTGTAACATTCCAACAATCCTCTACCACATGGCAATCTCTCTCTCTCCTTGTGTCTCCTCCTCTGATTTCTGTGTCTGATTTTCCTTTTCTTATAAGGACTCCAATCATTTGGATAAAGGCCATCCTAATTCAATGTGGCCTCATCTAAATAGGATCTCTGGAGATCCATATACACACCCTGACTTACCTTGACATAAAAATAGTATCAGAGACACTATTAACAAATGTGTTCACACCCACAGGAATGTTGATTAAGACTTGAACACATCTTTTATGGGGTACAGGATTCAATCTCCAACACTTCCTTTGTAATCTTTGTAAGGAAAACTCTGCAACCTCAACTAGGAAAGCTTCTCTGACCTCCCTGTGATGTGGTCCTCTGACCTTCAAGGCCCATTGACTGTTTCCATTTAAGCACTTTAATGGGGTCCATTAATGTGGGTACCCTTTGAGATTAGGCATCCTTAATCTTTTTTCCCAATATCTTGCTGTAGAAAATGGCATACAATAGGGTCTCAGTAAATGTTAATTGAATGAGTAAATGATGTGACACTTGAACTTAGACTTAAATAATGAGAAAAAGTTTGTCAGGTGTGAAATACAGAAAAGACATCACAGAATAGGAAAATGCTTTCTAAATATAGAATAATAAAACCTGTCATTTTTGTAGGTCTCCTTTGTGCCGAGAAGTACAATAAGAGTCTTACAAGAATTTTCATTAAACATCACAACAGTCCTGCAAGGTAGATGTTGTTCTTCACAATTCACAGAGATGGAAATCCAGATGCCTAAGGGTTAAATAATTTGCCCAAGGAGGCATAGCTGGTTAAGTAGCAGAACTAGAATTTGAACCAGTTCTCCTCAACTTCAGTGTGATAATCTACCATTCAATACATATTAAATTTGGAAACACAGCAAATAAATCCCAAGCATTAGGATTTATGGAATGCTGTGGATAGATGTAGAAACCTCAAGAGATTACGATGAATTCCACACCTGCATGATAAGTGCATAATCAATATTGTAGCAGCATAAAAGGGAAAACAGAATTCTAGAAGATTGAGCATAAAATAATCATCAAGTGTGAGTGTGTGCATCTGTGTGTATGCATGCAAATGCCTAGGATGTATGTGGAGAGCAGTTGTGCTAATCCTGGTAACTTTAATCCTTTCCAGGCTATTTTTCCTGAAAGCTCAAAAGATGCATCTAAACCTTTAATTTTCATATACATATATTTCCATGCACATATTTATGTGAATGTTTACTTGTTTTACCCATAGTCTGTAAAACAAACAACCATATCCACATTTTCCCATTTAGCAAAGGGCAGAAGCAGAAATTGACATACGCATCCACTTAGTTATTCAGCAAGCATCAAATAGTTCCTCTCTGTGCCTTTAACCCAGTGTCTTGGTCTTTCTAGAACCACAGTGAAGTACAGATTCCTTCTTTTTTGTCACTGAACTTTAATTTTTCACTGCTTCTCACTTACCCTTTAATTAAGAGAAGATCTATTTATTTTAAGTGTACACATTTTTGCATGTAAAGAATGTGTGGGAAAAAATTTGACAGTATAGTGTGGATAAGAGCACAGATGTTAGAGGCGGAAACCTGGTTTCAAATCGTGCATTTGCCCTTGTCTCAATATGTGATCTTGGGGAAATTAGTTAACCCTTTTCAGCCTCACTTTACTCATCTGTAAAATAGTGAAGATCATAAGGTTTTTAAAGGAATTAAGTGAAATAATGTATTGGAAGGCTTGATTAGTGTTTGGCACATAATAGGTGCTCAATAAAAGTAGTGTTTGTTTTATTTGTATTTTTATTCTTGGTGTTTGTCTTTAACTTAACAATCAAGGTCTTAACAAAAATAATAAGAAAGATGTGTTGTTGGAATGAAGGAAGAGGAAGTGTTATGCACTTATGCATTTATTTGTAATCCAGATTATTTTAGTCAACAAATATGTATTAGGTATTTTTTTTAAACAGGCCAGTTGCTTAAACTTCTAAATGCTTAAGCTTTCCTTGCATGCCTGAATACACTTTACATCCCTCTTTAAACATTTGCTAGGCAAGAAATTAAGACTATAATGGGTTTTCAGGTCAAGAGCCAGAGGTGGCAAAGGGCTTCAGTGGTGACCCCAGAGGGGAGTGGGTGTGGAACAGAGAAGAGTTCGTGCGGAGTTTGCTTCTGAAAGGTAGCATTAGGCTTTCTGCCAAAGCTGCTCAGTGAGCTTTGTTATATTGGCTGCCTCAGGGCTGTAAATTCTGAGGCTGAATATGCTGATCTTGTGTCTCCAGTTTCTGCTGCCTAAGAAGAGCTAAAGGAAAATTATTTTTTTCTTAAGAATTTTTTAAAAATGAAACTAAGAGTTTTGTTTTGTTCAAAGGATCAATTGCTTGCTTTTTACAGAATTATCTCCTCCAGGAGGCCCACAGATTACTGTTTTGTTCTTATGGGCCTCTATTGCCTCTATACGATTGCCCCTATAATCCTCTTCCATCACCTCTCTATTTCCTTGTTGACTTGAGGTTTTTCAGTACTTTCCGATTTTCTACTCTGTGGCTGTTTCATTAGAGGGTATGTTTAAGAAGATCAAGAGAAGAATAGGTGTCCCTGAAACTCTTAATACTTATGGGATACAATCTTCAAGTATGCTTTCTTAGCTTGTGGCTCAATAGCTGAAGAGGAGACCACTGTGTGTCTGATTTGCTCAGCTTTTGCCTCATAAAGATGACTCTGTCTGGTTCATAACCATACATGAATGTGTATGGTTATGAATGTGTACCATCAGACAAATATGAGTAACTACTATGTATTAGACTCTGTATCAGTATATATTGAAGAATAAGATGGAACCTACCCTAAAGAAAGTGATCGCAATACAGAGTGAGAAAATGCTGTTATCAAGATATAAACAATGTTATGGGAGACTGGAGGAGGAACTCCCTATTGTTGTCTTGGGGGAGAAGTTGAGGGGGGGGTTATGGAATGTTTTTCGTAGTAAGTAATGGATGAGTTGATTCTTAATGTATAAGTAGGAGTTATTTAGGCCAAAAAAGTGTGTGGGTTGGGGGATGGAGGAGGAGTATGTCCCAAATAGAGGGAACAACATGGACAAGACACAGTAATGGCCTGCAGTTTAGTGTGGCTGAAATGAATGGTCCAGTGGAAAAGGGAAGAATTGCAGATGTTATTTGGAAAGGAAGGAAGGGGCCAAATCAAGAACAGCATATTGTATGATACTCTGGGGATTCTGAAC
>PVIY010020264.1:6515-44456 GCA_004026745.1 Myrmecophaga tridactyla | reverse complement strand
CAGACACAAGGTTTCCACATTCGCAGAGTCTCATTGTGAAGGCTATATCATTGTTCAGTCATCATCAAGAAACATGGCTACTGGAACACAGCTCTGCATTATCAGGCAGTTCCCTCCAGCCTCTCTGCTACATCTTGAGCAACAAGGTGATATCTACTTAATGCATAAGAATAACCTCCAGGATAACCTCTCGACTCTGATCATGCATGTTTTTATACCTTACTAAATATGTTCTTATACTAATTTAGCATGGTTTTGAGTGTAGTTAAAATTATATAAATAATAAATTGTCCATAATCTTCTACAACTAGTTTTTATTCCCACTCAGAATAAATTCTGAGATTTATTCATAAGGCTAAACACAACTCCAGTTCTTTTTTTTTTTTTTTTGCATAGTACTCTTTTGCTTGAACATATTATAAACTATTTATTCATTCTCCCATTTAGGGATGTTGTTAGAGTTTGCAATAATTCTTCTACCAAATTATATTGCAATGATTATTATTATGCATGTCTTCTTGTGCAATACCACTTGAGAGAATTTCTCCAGAGTGTTCACCAATGAGTAGAATGATGGGTTGTAGTCTATGGACATATTCAGCTTTAACAAATACTGCTGGGTTACTTTTTTTCTCTACAGTTACAACATTTTAAGCTCCTGTCAGAACTTAAATTATCTTTTCTTGAAGGTCTACCCCAGTACTTCGTATTGTCAGATACTTTAATGTTTTCCTCTATGGTGGCTATGAAATGGTAGTTGATATTGCATTAACTTGCATTTCTCTAGTTGCTAGTGAAA
Source organism: Myrmecophaga tridactyla (assembly GCA_004026745.1). Classification (NCBI taxonomy): domain Eukaryota; kingdom Metazoa; phylum Chordata; class Mammalia; order Pilosa; family Myrmecophagidae; genus Myrmecophaga; species Myrmecophaga tridactyla. Next base: position 43,657 of record PVIY010020264.1, on the reverse strand, counting down.
TTGAGACTTTTTTTGTATGTTTCTGGCCATTCAGGTTTTCTACCTTCATGAATTGCTTGTTTATGTCATCTGCTAATATTTAAACTTTAATAACAATACATTATTGTTATTAAATAATAACCTGGGTCTCCAGCATGGCAGGTGAGAACTCTGCCACTGAGCCACCATGGCCCACCCTTAATGACACTACTACATGCCAGGTAAAATTTTAAGGTCTTCATCATATGAAGTCATTAAAACTTTGCAAGAAATCTGTGAAAGAATTCAGCCAAGATCCCATAGGCAGTATGTGGCAAGACTGGGATTCAAACCGAGGAAGTCTGGCCCCAGAGTCTGTACATTTAACCACCAGGCTGTGGTATCTGTACAGTACTCCCACCTTATTCTTATTTATGCTCTCCTTTGCATTTCTCATGGCTATTCTTGACCTTCTGCTTTCCCAAATGGGTTTCAGGAGTACATGCTTGCCAAATATCTTCAAAAATCCCATTGGAATTTTGATTTTAATTAACTGGTATAAAGTCACAAACCAGAGAAGGCATAAATTCCTAGATGAGACAATCCACCCTGCCACCCCCAAACCCTTGCTGTAGATGAATCTTAAGGTACATGGGCACATTCCTAAACATGACAGCCCTCTGATTTAGAACCACTTCTGCTACATAAAAGTGACTTCAAAGAATCATGTTTATGATCTTGCAAATCCTGCAAGATTTGTTCCTGCCCATATAACCTCCTGTAACCCCCTGGGTGGCAGAAAATGCTGCACTGACCATCCTGTGGCCACAGGACCAGCCTCCCAGTTTGTAAGTTCCCTAATAAGCTGTAATTATTTTGCCGTATGGAGTGGTCTGCTTCATTTTTTGGTTTTAAGTGCCCATTGAACTTTGGCAGAACCTCTTCTGTAGGTCCGTGGCCAGACACACTGAATTTATAATTTTGTTTTGGAAGATTTAATACTTTTTCACGACTGTCTCTTCTCATGAGTGAATGTCTTATATCTCTCCACTTATTTAAGTCTCCTTTAGTGACTTTTATTGTTTTTTTCTCTTTTGCATGGACAGGCACCAGGAACTGAACCTGGGTCTCCAGCATGGCAGGTAAGAACTCTGCCACTGAGCCACTGTGGCCCGCCCTTAAGGATTTTTTAAAATATTTTTTTCCATAATGAATTCTCTCTGTGTCTCTCTCTAGCTTTATTCCTAAGAAATGTATGGTTTTTGATGCTGTTATTTGTATTTTATCTTTTTGAAATTTCGTTTGTATGGTGTGAGGGGGGGATTTTTGTATTCCATATAGATAACTAGTTTTCTCTGATCATCTACTGAACAAACCCTTCTTTTCCCACTGATCTATGATGCTCCTTTCTCATATATCAAGTTCCTATATGTGTGGATATCTGTTTCTTGGCACTCTATTCCATTTCATTGGTGAATTGTACATCAGTGACCACACTGTCATTTCTTTTGGCAAGTCTTCATACCTAGTTCTTGTGAGAGTTTTGTGAGATTTATTCTTAAGTCTTTGATCTTCCATATAGATTTTAGAATCTCTTTTTCAAGTTTAAAAAAAAACCCCTCTCTTTTTTATACACTGGAAATACATGGAATCTATAGGATTATTTGGGTAATTAACATCTTTAAAATATTAAGTATTCCTATCCATAAACATGGCATAGCTCTCACCTATTTAGACCTTTAATGTCTTTCATTAAAGTTTCATGATTTTCTCCATGAAAGTCTTAAGCACATTTTTCTAGATTCATATTTAGAGATTGTGGTTGTTGTTGCTATTATAACTAATATCTTTTTAAAAATAGATTTAAAATATGGTTATTCTTTATTAGATTAGGAAAGTTCCTTCTGTATTAGTCAAAATAGGCTAAGCTATCTTGTAGTAATGGAAAAACATCAAACCAAACCAATTAAACAACAACAAAGCAAAAGTATTGGTGGCTTAACAAAACAAAAACTGAAATATCAGTGGTTTAATAAAATAAAGATTTACTTCTTGCTCACATAAAGTCCAGTGCAAGTTGGGTGACTCTCCTCCCTCTTGTAGTTGTATCATCTGGACCATGTGGGCTCCAATGTCGCTATGGCAACAGAAAAGCTGATGCATAGTTTTTTCAATTGTCTTGACCTGGAAGTGATGCATACTCACTTCCTTATAATGTCCATTGGCCAGAACTAGTCACAGGGCCCTAACCAAACTATAAGAGAGGACATGTGAGGGAACACATGGAGTATGCAGTAAGAGAGTGCTAATATCTCTGTCTATTCCTTCTTGGCTGAGAGTTTTTCTTTATTATAGATCATGAATTGTTTAGCTTGATCAAATGTGCTTTATTTGCATCATTAAGATGATTATATTGTTTTCTCCTTTTTAATGTAAAAACACCCTTGAATTCCTAGGATGAATCCAACTTGGTCTTGAGGTATTATCTTTTTCATACTCTGCCGATTCATTTAGCTAATATTTTTTTATGACATTTGCATATATGTTCAAGTGTAAGGTTGGTTTGAAGTTTTCTTTCTCAAACTTCTCAAGGTTCCATACAACGTATAGAGAAGTACTTCCTCCTTTTCTATTAAATGGAAAAGTATGCAAGAAATTAGAACAGTCTGCTTTTTAAAAGTAAGATAGTATAAATAAGTCTAGATACAGTAATAATTATAATAAAGTTATGTGAACTAAACTCCCTAGTTAAAAATCAGAGACTGTCAACTGAGTTGAAATCATCTGTAAAAGCTATTGATCTGTCCCAAAGTTGTGGCCTTCCTCTAGTGGAAGTTCACTAGATTCCAGACATCAAATCAGTGTTTCAGCAGAATTAATGAATGAGAGAATATGAGTGTGTCCTCTCTCTTTATGGAGATTTCAAGTTGTAATACACTTTACTTCCATTTACATCTCCTTAAATAAAACATATTCATGTGTACAGTTAACAATGTGGGCTCACACATGCATTGCAAATATCTTCTTCCAGATTGGGGACTTGGTTTTTTTCACCAAGTTTCTGGTGACTTTGTAATAGAGAAGCCTTGCATTTTAATGCAGTTAGATTTATCTTTTTCTTAAAAAAAAAGGTTTATATCACTGTTTTATTCATGCTTTTTGATATTTCATTCCTTATGCTTTCTTTAGGTTTAATTACTTTTTCTATTTTGAGCTTCTTGACCTTAGTCAAGATGTTTAGTTTCTTAATTTTTCATTTCTATTTGTTCTAATATAATCCTTTAATTTTACACGTCTCTCTATATACTGCTTTTGCTCAGTTTTTATATGTATTATTTATATAAATGTTCAGTTATAGTTTCTCATTTCCATTTTAAGTTCTTTTTTGATATATAAGTTATTTAAATGTACTTACAAGTTTTCAAATATTTAAATTTTAAGACATTATTTTTGGAATATTGATTCCGAGAACTTCTTAATGGTCCAAGAATGTAGTCTATGTGAGACAAACTCCGAAAGATTTTTTACACTTGTTTTTTTGCCTATTAAATTGTCAAATTTCATCAAGTGATCTTGGGTGCTCATTGGGTATTCTCTTTCTCTAGTTTTTGGGGTACAAAATTCTAAAACTGTCCATTAAATTTTGAGTTGATAAAGTGATTTTGTATCTCCACTGATTATTTGTTGACCTACCAATTATTGAGATAACTGTGTTTAAAATCTAACACTGTAATCATGAATTTATATGTTTTTCCTTGTAATTCTGTCATTTCTGATTTATTTGAAGTTCTATAGATAAGTACAAATTTAGAAGGATTTTGTTTTTCTAGCAATTTGTACTTTTATCATTATGTAATAATCCTTTTTCTTCAATAATGCAACTAGACCAACATTCTTTGTGTTATTTTTGTCTGTTATGTATTTTTTCTTCTTTTTACTTTAGCCTTTATATATTTTAACATTTAAAATTTTACTAGATTTTATTTTTTAATCCAATCTGATTATTTATGCATTTTACTTGCCACTTGTGGTTTATTTTGTTTTTAGCTAGCATTTTGAGATTATATGTAATATAATAGTTATTTCTTTTATATAATAGATATCTTTTTAGTCTCTTCTTTATTTATGTCTCTTTTCTGCTACTCATTTGGAAAATAAATATTCAACTTCCATCCTTTTAATGGTTTCACTTAACATTTAATTGGGGTACTTGACTTCACTTAGTCTAAGTCTAGAATTAATCAATTTTGTTTAGATTTACCTACATTTTTACCAATTCATTTTTCACTATTTATCTTGCATTTCAATCCTGCCTTCCAGATCAATTTATTTTTCCTAAAATTTATTCTTTAGCTCTTCTTTGAGTGAGAGTCTGCCAGTGGTATTTTTTCCCCATGTTTTTTTTTTTTTAGTTTCTCCAGAATATTCCTATTTATGGTAGCTAGGTATTAAATTAGAGGTTGAAAATTGTTTTCTCTTAGCAGTTTGAAGACAATATTTTTATATTTCTTTGATTCTATTTTTGCTGATGAGAAGTCTAATTCTTATTTCTTTGTAAATTACTTCTCTTTCACCCCATAGGTTGTTTTCAGATATTCTTGAACTTTGTGTTCTATAATTTAATTATAATGTATCTATTTATTATGAATTTTGCCAGAACCTTCCAGCTGCCTGTCAGTATTCATTCTCCTCTTCTTTCATTGTCAACAAATATTTAGATTTTTTTTTTAACACGGGCAGGCACCGGGAATCGAACCCGGGTCCTCTGGCATGGCAGGCAAGAATGCTTGCCTGCTGAGCCACCGTGGCCCGCCCTAGATTTAATGAAATGTTTTACAAGTTTCTTTAATCACCACTACTTCTTGAATTTGGTGTCTTCTTTCTTGCCTTCACTTTTTTCTTAGTGTATATCTTCACATGATTTTCTTTTAGCGGGTCCATTGATGGTATACTTCCTATGTTTTTCCATATAGGAAATATTTCTATTTTTCTTCTCACTCGAACCTTAATTTAGTTGGGAACAAGATTAATCATTCAAAATATTTTCCTCTTAAAACTCTAAAGATATTCACCCATTCATTATCTTCTAGTGTAAAGTGTTGCAGATGAGAAATCTGACGCCAGTCCGATTCTTCTTCCTTTGTAAGTAGCCCCTTTGTTTAGGCTGTGCATTGTTAGGACTTTAGTGTCTCTCTGGCATTCCGAAATTTTACCAAATTGTGTCTAGGTCTGTGTGTGTGTGTGTGTGTGTGCATGTGTGTGTGAGGTTTCAATATTTGATGGACACTTTTCCATTTGTAACTTTAATTAAGGCTGGGATATTTTTCTATTATTTCTCTCATTACTCCTACCTTCATTCTCTGTGGTCTATCTTAATGAACTCTAATAAACTAATATATATGACATATCATTCTCCTCCTGGTCTCTAAACTTTGCCTTCACTTTCAACTCTTTGCCCTTTGCATTTCATTCTGAGAAAAGTCCTCAGTTTATCTTTCCAATATTCTAATTCACTCTTCAATTGAGTCCAATCTGTTTATGGAGAGAATGGCAAGGTCATTGATCTTTCACTCACACTGCCTGCCTTCCTTCCTTCCTCCCTTCCTTCCTTCCTTAATAACTTCCTTCCTTATCAACAAGTACTTATTGAGCACAAATATGTCAGGCACTATTCTAAAAATCGGGGCAAATTGGACAAAAATCTCTTCTTTGTAGCCCAGATTCTATAAGGTGAAATGAGCAACAAATGAAGACAAATCAGTAAAATGTGTAGTCTGTTAGATGATGATAAAAATCTAGGAGAAAAGTTATGGCAGAGAGAGGTAAAAGGCAGTTTTGGGAGCACAGGAATTATAATTTTAGAAAGAACACCAAGAAAGGCCTCACCAAGACAATGCTCACTGAAGGAAGTGAGGGAATGAGCCACGCGTGGATCTAGAGAACGAGAATTCCAAGCAGAGTGAGCAGCTAATCAAAGGGTGTTAAAGGTTGCCTGGTTTGCTCAAGAGACAATGGGGAGGCCAGGGTGGTCAAATCAGCATTTAAGAAGAGAGTGACCAAGACAAAGCCAGAGAAGCAAGGGGCAGAGGGGGCCAGGAGAGAGTGCAGATCACAGAGGGGCTTATCAGACAGGGAAGGACATTGGCTTTCACTGTGAGAAAGATGGCACGTCATCTCGCTTACCTTTCTACCACTATCAGTTTGGCCCCTGCATGGTGAGAAGCCTGTAGGGCATATGGCAGAAGCAGGGAGACCAGATAGGAAGCTATTGCAGGAATCCAGGCACAAAAGGATGGTGGCTTCAGCTGGGTATACACTTTATCTCACTTATTTCTCACAATAACCTCCTAAGGTGAATATTCTTGTGCCCATCTTGCCAGTGTAATAGTATATCTAACTGTCTATCATAGAGCCTGTTCATAGCAGAACAGGATGTCTGACTTTTACTTTCCTATATTCCCAGAAATATTTCACACTTACAGCCAAAGTATGTTAACTTATTTAAAGCAAAATCTACTGATATGGGATCTTATAATGGATTAGACTATCTGAATCTAGGATTTTGCTGAAACTCCCATCTGTATTGTTTCCGCTCTCAGATGCTGATGTCTACATAAGGGGGAGATTTTATTGAAAGAAAAACTTAGGCCAAAGTACCTGAAAAACTAGTAAAACTTTGACAGTTAGAGTTCTTCTCTGGGGACCCAGGCCTCAAAGGGTTCTCCTGTGATTTCATTACTATAATTAGTATTCATTGTGGGACATTTATTCCTTTCTGTTGACTATACTCAGACTTTTATGAAGGGCCTTGACAATTTGTTGTCTTCTGGGTTCAATTTTGGTAATTGCTCATTAAGTGTAGTTGTTAGCATAATGTTTAATCAATAGATTATAAACAGGATTTTGGATTTTAGGATTTCAAAGCCATCTACAAATCCCAGGGAGCCATTGTTATACGGTGTATTTGGCAATGAGGCCTTTAACATGGTACCATAAAGATTTAGAGCAGGAAGGAAATCAGAGTTACTTAATATACTATTGTTATTTTATAGCTGAACAAAGAGAGGCTAAATTTGAAGTTGTTTCTTTTTTCCAGAACTTACTAAAGATGTTCTGAGAGGAGCCTTAGTGTATTTGAAGAAACAAGTGTTTAGACATCAGGTAGACATGGCTTTATCACTCACTGGCTGTGTGACCTTGGGACCATTACTTAACTTTTCTAAACTTTGGTTTCTCCATTTGTGAAAGCTGGATAATAACTACTTGCAAAGTACTTGGGAGAAATTATAAATGTGTCAAAAGCTCCCAGTATGGTGTCTGGCACAAGAAAAGTCGTGGCTATAATTAGTGTTCTTTTTTAGTACAGCCTTTTCAAGCTTATTTTCCAAATTGCTGACCTCCAAGTTCAAGCCCAAGCCAAATTTTTTAAGCTTCATCTGCACTCATAAATAAAGCCGCATTGAACCTTCCCAATAGTTAATCATTCCTATATGTAATTTTGATACATAATCACTAAAAATTGTATTTTATGAAGGGGCTACAGCTTCAAAGAAAAGGGAAAAATGTGGCTGATAGTGATTTCACTTTAGAACATCCTAGTGAAGGAAATAAAGGGACAATGTCTACTTTCCTAAAGAATTTATGTCTCACACAGGTACTCAGCAGGGATTTGTTTTTGCCTCAGTGCTGCAAGTATTTGGGGTGGTCTTGTTTTCCTTACATGGGTTTCCAATGTGCTGTAGGGCATTTGATTGCAATAAAGTAGACTAGACACCTTTTCTTTGGGTGCCAGTATGAGAAATTACCAAATCCACGAAATTGAAATGCACTTATCAAGCCTTCACAATAGAAATGATTCCTTGTTGTTTCAACATCTGCCTACAGAACTATTGTTTACTAGAACAAAGCACAATCATGGGGGTGTGGGATGCATTCAAATGATCTGTTGAGAGTACCCAGGGCTGTTGCAGGGAAGATGAATTTTGAAGCACATGTAGCCAGGTAGAACATTTTGTCTTTTCTGCTTTGGAAAAGAAGATGCTCCTAAGTGAAGCCAGTTACTGCTAGCTAAATCCTCCTTGGATATTCTTTAGTGGGGCTGCTAGAGAGCTTTCCCCATGCAGTTTGGCCAGTTTCTGAGGTTCTGGGCACTGACACCCACACCAGCTAGCCCCCCCAGGAAATACATGATAAACCAGGGAGATGATATATTGATTTGCAGTGGGTGGATGCCTTGCCAGTGACTGCACAATTTGGGCAATATCCAGGGTATCTTCTTGATATCACTGTGTCTTGCACACCAGATTAATGATCATAAATTGCTTTGAAATCATGGAGTCAGAACAAAGGGAAGCAAGCTGTCCTTAAAAATATTACCTCTAAGTTTTAGAGCAGCCTAATGGATGCTGAGTCATGTCTGTTCTACTGCAGACACGGCATTACTGATGATAGGGAAGTGTCTGCCGGGGGATATAGTCAAAGGGTCTTCGTGCAGACCACTCAACTTCTTTAGCACATTCCTTCCTCAGACAGGTTACAGGACATAGGATTCTTTAGAGCTACCATTAATTACTGGAGGGCTAAGTTGATCTTGAGAGTTCCCTGATTGTTGAGTTTTTGCTAATTCTTTTTTTTTAGCATGGGCAGGTACCGGGAATCGAACCTGGGTCCTCTGGCATGGCAGACAAGCATTCTTGCCTGCTGAGCCACCGTGGCCCACCCTGTTTCCTAATTCTTAATCAGCAACATACTTACAACCCCTCCTGAATCATGTTGAATACTCATAGTTTCCTTCTCCAGGCATCTTATCTCTAATTTTAAGAACAAACATTTACTGTGGATCACTATATTTCTGCCTGACCCTGAATATGCAAGCTTTACATTTTTATGTCATCAGGATCTTAATGGGGTTTCAAATTGCACACTTGGAGATCCAAACAACAGCAGGAGGAGAACAGGACAGGGAGGATGTGGGTCCTTTGGTAAAACAGACGGAAGAACTATTATTTTATTGATCACTAGCCATGCTTAAAATTTAGAGACCCATCTGCTTCAGGCACAGTGATTAGCAGTGGTATGCTCAGAGGCCGCTCATTTATTTACATTGCAAATTATGACAGCAGCATCTTGGAAACAACAATACTGGCCCATAGTTTCCTAATATGATGGAGGAGTGTAATGGGCCAGGGTCCCTCTCTACCATCCTGCCTTTTAGAGGGTCAAATGGCTGAATTCCAAAGCCCGATGGTGTTTAACAGTCCACTCTTAAATGATTTTCTTTGCCTGGGAAACCACCAGTTTGTTTTTTACCTTTTCGGTCCTTTTGGAAACCCTCTGAATTACCTAAAAAATAAACAAATATATGTATTTGTTTATTTATATATCATTTATTTATATATCATACACAGCCTTGGGTACACTGACATTCAAAGAGGTTGGACGAATATGGCCTTGGGCTAATCACATGTGTAATGCTACTGTGTAGGAAAGGAATTGTCAGTACTTAGAAAAACCAAAAAAAGCAACTGATGGAGCCTCCTGTCCAATGGTTCTGGTTCTGTTGTTTGCTTTAACCACAAGAGAAATGATCAAAGGACTCAAAATGAAGCCTAAAATGGGGCAACCAAGCAACTATGTTGTTGCTGCCATCAAAATATATAGTAGTCAATGATGGCTGAAGCCACGTAGTTTTCAGATCACTGTAATGTGATCTGAGGAGTTGGTATGTGCTAAAGACTGCGCATTTCTGCTACAGTTTAATACATGATTAAAATACCCCTGTTAGTTTCTTCTCCCGGGTGACATCATGGTTTGTGACTGTTTCTGACGGTACCATTAAGGCAGAATTCATGCGGGAGGATCCTCATTCAGTCCTATCATTCTGTATCTATTTTCTCCTCTCCTGTTTCCTTCTGAGAAACACACTGCCAGAACTCATGGGAAAAATTATTCCCAGTCTTGATGATTCCCAAGAAATGTGTTTGAGCTATTTATCAAATTCTGCCCAAAATGAACGAATATACTTTGTTGTATTATAAACATGAAAGTCTTGCCCATAGAATTCTGGAGAACACTCACAAGAGGTCAGTTATTCCCAAGCTACACTTAGGAACAGCGCACAGCATTTAAATCTCAGTGCTGCTGTGAACCGACTCTGTGTCCTTAGGCAAAGCTTTTAGTCTCTCTGAGCCCTGTTTCCTCAGCTCTAAAAGATGGGCAGTATCTGTGTTGGGTTGTATGATGTACCCTGATTTAGACATGTTCTGCCTTGATTCACATTTCTTTAGGTATGAACTCATTGCAAATAGGATCTCTTGAATGTACTATTTTTTGTTAAGCTGTAGTTCAACAGAGTGAAGTTGGGCCTTAATCCAGATTATGGAAGGCCTTTATAAGCAGAAGTTCATATATATAGAGAAAAAAGCTATAGGAAGGACCTGGAAGCTGGAAGCCAATGGAATCCAGAAGAGAAAGGAGAGGACGTCACCATGTGATGGGAAAAACCAAGGAACCCAAGGATTGTTGGCCAGACAGAGCACAACTGAGCCCAGGAGGAAGTAAGCCTTCTAGCATCTAAAACTGTGAGCCAATAAATTCCTGTTGTTAAGCCAATCCACTGCGTCGTATTTGTCTTAGCAGCCTGGCAATCTGAAACAGTAATAATCAGTTACTTGCAGGGTGATTGTGAGGATTAAAAGACATAACAGAGGTAAGGCACTTATTATAGAATCATTTACATAATAGATGCTCAATAAATACTCTGGACTTCTTCCCTTTGAGGACTCCTGTACCATGAAGACTTCAAGAGTTGGTGAAGACATATTCAGGAGTGGTAATTGTTATTTCTGAATTCTGAGATACTGAGCAGTTTGCATACAACCTGGTTGTTTCCAGAAACTTCGGGTATTTATGTGACACCTGAGGCTCAGAGTTAGAGCTCTGAAGCTATGAAAGTCAGCAGGACCCCCATACAGGAACTGTTTAAAAAGTTGAAAAAGGGATCAGACTTCAATGAGAGATATGAATGAAACTAATCTGGGTAGGACTAAGTAGATTAGAATGCAGGGTAAAGGATAATATTATCCATATTTTAGAGCTTCAACTTCTATGTGATACCAAAGGGAGAGATGTTTATTAGATGCAAAATTTATATTTTGGGTACTGTATTACCTAATTTAAACTTGTATGGTCAGTTTAGTTGAACACTGTGGATACATGGAATATTGAATAGGGCATGAGATTTTGTTGGTTTGTCCAGGTTAGTGTGATGCCCTGATATATCCCAGCGTAATTTGGGCAATGAATAAAGAAGTATTTTCAAAGTCCCCTTGGGGTACTTGGGAGCAAGGAGGAAATATTCAACTTCCCCATTTGGGGACAACCAAATTAGTAAGCCAAGCCCTTGATCTTGGGGTTTGACCCTATGAAACGTATTCCTACAAAAGATAGACTAAGTCTACTTACAATTTTACCTAAGAGTCACCCCCAGAGAATGTCTTTTGTTGCTCAGATGTGGCCTCTCCTCTAAGTCAACTCGGCAGATGAATTCACTCCTATTCCCACTATGTGGGACATGACTCATAGGGGTGTAAAGCTCCCTGGCAACATGGGACAGAACTTCTGTTTGAGCTGGGACCCACTCAAGGGATTGAGAAAGGCTTTTTGATCAAAATGGAGAAAAGACAAATGAGACAAAATAAAGTTTCACTGGCTGAGAGATTTCAAACAGAGTCGAGAGGTTATTCTTATGCATTATACAGATATCCCTTTTTAATTTATGGTGTATTAGAATGGCTGGAGGGAAGAACCTGAAACTGTGGAGCTGTGTTCTAGTAGCCTTGATTCTTGAAGATGATCGTATAGCTATATAACTTTTACAATGTGACTGTGTGATTGTGAAAACCTTGTGTCTGATGCTCCTTTTATCTAGGGTGTGGACAGATGAGTAAAAACATCTGTATAAAAATAAATAATAATGGGGGATAAGGGGTAAATAAATTGGGTAGGTGGAAATACTAGTGGTCAACAAATGGGAGGGGTAAGGGGCATGGGATGCTTGAGTTTTTTCTTTTTTATTTCTTTGGCTAGAGTGATGCAAATATTCTAAAAAATGATCATGTCATGGTGATGAATGTACAACTATGTGATGATATTGTGAGCCACTGATTGTACACTAGGTATGGTCTGTATGTGTGTGAAGATTTATCAATAAAAATTTAAAAAAACCCAATTATGGTAGATATATCACACCATAATAAGATGACTAACTTACTATTTAAATGATATACAGTAAGAGCTAATAATTTTCATGACATTTCTGAGATGCTTCTATTCCATTAACAAAATAATAATTAACAACTTGAAAAAAGGGGGGGGCTGGTGAAAAGCAGCCAAATGAGAGTTATACAAGGCAAAGCAAAATGCATATTTGAATCTTTTTACTATTGAAAACTTATCACGATGGGTATCTGTACTCTTTCTCCTAAAAAAACAAAGAGATTATGACCTTACTAGGTCAGCAAAGCCACTTGGTTGGTTTAATTTAAATTCAAGGAATACATTTTCTTACTAGTGCTTTTGCCTCAGAAATCATGGTTTTATGTAAAATATGGCCAAGCAGCAGCTCTCGGTAATAGTCCACACTGTCAAGTGTGGAAGACAAACAGCTTCATTGCAGCTCCTCATATTTAAGCTACAAGCTAAGACTGCAGAAGCAAAAATTTGTTTTATTGCCCCTGCTCCACCTACCCCATCCTCTGCATGCATTTCCAGCCTCAGCCTACTCCTATCTTCAGTTCCTCGGCTAGGTACAGATTTGCTGCTCCTTTGGACTGCCTGTCCTCTGGTATTCACATTGTCCATTCACCTACTTCTCATCGCTCTTCTCCCCATATCCCTTTGCTCACTGTTTCTCTTCATGCCCTACCTGCGGTCTCCAGGCACTGCTTGCCCATCTTGGGGTTTGGTCTGTTCTTGCTCAGGGTTGAGATGGCTTCTCCAGGAGGGTGTCTCAATTACACTGCCATAGCTCGGTATATTTCCCAGGATGCTGGTGGCTTTACACAGTGTTTCAAGAAATGCTTCTATTTTTTTCTTTTCTTTGTTGTAAAGGCCAGGAGAGGCAGGAGGCCCCTTTAATATCAGGTTACCAAGATTCTTTCTGTTCTGTCATGAACAAACATTCATTTCCTGAATGATGAATAGTTTCTGCATCCCAACAGCTGGACATGCTGGGTAAGAGAGGAGTGAGGTGAAAGAGGTTGTTGGACAAAATGTCTTTCTCACATTAAAGATGGAGTAGGTCCGTGGAGAGGGAGCTTCAGTATTCCTCTAGGATGCAGAAGCAGGAATACATTGCTGAGTGCTGGGAAGTTGGGGTTCTATGTGATTATTTCCCGAAGAGCATGTTGATTTTCTCTGAGTAAGCCAATTGGTTAGTTGTGGTCTGGTGAGGTTGATTTGTGTTAGCAGTAAACTCCTTCTTATTTCCACAGTGTCCGTTGGACTAGAAAACCCAATGTTTTCAGTATTTGAAGTCCTGAAGGCTGATGGAAGCTTCATGTCCCTTCTCCCCAGGATTTCTGTTCTTCAATACTTCAGGAAAATCTACAGGAATTGATGTACTGTTTATTCCCATTATCCTCTCTTTCCTTTTCCTTGCACCAGGAGGCAGCATGGAGGGTAAGATGCCCATAGAATTTGTACATATTTGTTATGTTCTCTCAGTGTAATCTCCTTAGAGGCTGGCAAAATAGCAGCAATTCCACCTTTCCACGGCTTCAATTGAGAGCAGTAATGACAGGTTTTGACCGTGGATCCTTTGTGAGTTACAAGTGTCCCAGTGCCCACCAGTGGTCCCAGGGGTCAGGAAAGCAGTTTTTTCTCACGAGCTTGCCTGGCAGTTTTGCTGGAATTCCCCACCCCAGCCACTCCCTTGGCGTCTGCTTCTCATTCCCTGACCAGGTGCTCGGCTGCACCATTTCTTCCGCAAGGGACTTCTCAGCCTGGTGTTTTAAAAGATCTCTCTCTTACTTCTCCTGACCTAGTCCTCACCTCCCCACCCCAATACTTCCCTTTCCTTCTGTCATGGCAGCTCCACCTCTTCTCTCCTTTTCTCCTTTACCTTATTATTCAGTTAGCCCACAGCCTCCTTCCAACCCACCAATCCATCAAATAATATAGTTATAATATTATCAATAATAATGCAACAACCACTGCTCCAGCCATTACTGAGTACAGCTAAGCATTGGTCGCCTCCCTTGAAAACCTCTTTAAAATCTCTCATTTGGGTAATTGGAGCTGAAGGGATACAGATTGTGCAACAGGACTGATTGTGAAACTTCAGAAATGGATAGCACAATACTACATAATTGTAATACAATAATGTTAGTGTGCTGAACGAAGCTGAACGTGAGAATGATAGAGGGAGGGGGACTGGGGGCACAAATGAAATCTGAAGCAAAGATAGATTATAAAGACTAAGCTGGTGTAATCTAGGAATGCCTAGAGTATACAGTGATAGTGACTAAATGTCCAAATTAGAAAATGTTTTTGCATGAGGAAGAACAAAGGAATGTCAATATTGCAGGTGTTGAAAATAAATGGTAATTCATGTTTTGAAGCTTTAACTCATGTGTAAGACTAAAACAAAAAATATTTATTTGGTACAAAATTTATAATTTGGCTAGTGCATTTCCTAATATAACTTATGTGGACAGTTTAATTGAACACCAAAAGTACATGGAACCTTGAGTAGGGCATGAGATTTTGTAGGTTTATCTAGAGTGATGCCCTGATAAATCCCAGAGTGATTTGAACAGTGAATTTAAAAAAAAAACCCTCATCCCCATTTGACAGATGAGGAAAATACAACCTCGGGATGTCAGCTACTGTTCCTAAGTAAGGTGCCACTAGTTGGCAGGCCTGAGGTCCAAAGCCATAGCTCTGACTCCCCCTGTAAGCCATCTGACAAGAGGGGCCACGTAGAGTCACATGAAAAGACAATAGCTCATCTTTTCTTGAACCCTTAGTCATAGTCCTGCCAGAAGAAACGGAGGCTCAGAGAGCTTAATTCACTCATTCATGGCCAGAGGACTTTTAAGTGATGGAAAAATCAGGATTCAAACTAGAGCCCAGTTCTGCCTCCTGCACCATGCTATGCAGGGAAAGATTTGGTGATCTTTACTTCTGGCTGCTAAGAGTTGAGATATTGACAGCCCCATTGCTGGTTTAGAATTAGGTTTAAATGAGATAAAATTAGTAAGGAAATTACTAAACATTTCTTCCATATATCTTAATGTGTGGTGTTTTCCTGCTGGCCTGAAGCAATGGATACCAATTTATCGCTTCTTTCCCCCTGTTTTATACCCACTAGACAAGAGTCCATATTTGAAGCTATTTTTATCTTCTCCTCTCACCCCATGAGGACAGCCCCTATACTCAGACCACTATGATTAATGCAAAAGCTGGTATTTGGCTTTGAAGTAGGGAGATCCTCAAATGACAACATGAATGATGTTGCAGAACACAAACTCATCTAATTTTCCAAGATGGAAACTGGATGCCTTATATTAAGTCTTTGGATCTTGTGTCAATGAATTTTGGCTTGAATGAACTCAGGCTTTATTAAGTTTTCAGGGGATTACTGAAATATTGACCCTTAACATCAACAAAAAGTAAGACTGCTCTAACTCCTTTTCTAAGAGTTTGACATTCCCCAAATTATTTAAATCAATATATGATGGGCCTCCTAACAAATGATCTGACAGGACCCCAGTTATTTGAGATTAAGTGACTATTTATTGACCAGGCATTATGGAAGCCCTTCTGTGTTGGTTTTGTTGTGGAATGGCTAGTTGTAGTTGGGGCACGCTTTGCATTCATATGATGGATTCAGTGTTTTTGCTTTTAACATAAATTTTGTTCATATTGATGGTTAGTTTTTAAATAACTAATTGTTCAGTTCAGATGTTTTAATGTCCTAATAAAATTGTCAAAGTGATAATATGGTTATTTTGGGCATACAAGGCCAATGTAAACACAATTGTGAGATTTCTTCTAAAAATCCATTATTTAATTTTGTTCAACTTATATATTCTGATATTGTAAAATATTGGTAAAAATGTCAGAGGGAATTAATCTCATTTGAGGTTTCTTTTTCCCAGTGTGTGTATTATACATTTGTTTTACTATTTATATCCTCACCAATCCAGATTATGAATATAAGATTTTTAGATTTCTGATGAATTACTGTATAATAACTTTCTCAGACATGTGCATCTTTCATGAGAAAGTAATATTTTAATTAATGTTTAGATGTCTGTAAATCCAGATTGGATTATTTTCCTATAGAAAGAGTCTCCTGAAGTTTTATGGCAATAAAGCTCAACCATCACACATACTTTACCCAGCACCCTTATTAAATTTCCCTTTGGGATCTAAATCAGATCAGGGCTAAATCAGATCAGTTTTTTTTTTAAAATAGGAAAAACGGATAGAAGGACAAACAAGGACTCAAAGGCAATAAAAGCAGACATACACACTTTATTTCTGAAGTCTGCTAGTGGTAAAATAAACCTCTGTGAAATGTGAGATTGGCTAAGGTCAAGCAGGATTCTATCTCTGGTTTAGGATAACAAGAACCCTTTGCAAGTCTGTAAAAAAGCACATACAGATACACACACACACACAGGTGGCCATCTGGAAAGCAAATGTCAACAGCATCCTTCAGCATTGTGTGAGAAAGGGGATGCCCAAACTTGACAAAAAGCATTTTTTGTTTTGCTTGGTGGTTAAATTTCTTATGGTAAATACTGACTTTCTGATACAGACGAGCTTCATTTTTCTTTCCAAGGTTTGGGTGAAGCAGAATTTGATGACTCCTTGCAGACCTTGATTTGCAGCCATAACAGGATACCCCCTGGGAGCCAGCTGGCCCTCCTGTCAGCGCAGGGGTACAGGACTCTAACTGATAAGGTTAAAGCTCATTGATGATGCATTTAGCCTCAAGTATGAAAATGTCAGGATAATTAGTATTTGAAGGTGGCAAGCTTTCCCATTTTATTAACGAGATGGAAAGAACACTAAAAAGAATGTGATGGAACATTTAGAAAGAATTGGGAGAATATGCATAAAAATGCAACAGTTTAGTAATTTTGAAAATTGAAACCCAAAACATTTTAAATATTGCATATATATATATATATATTTCCCCTCAGTTGTATTCATCATCATCAGATTTTTCAACAAATATTCATTGTGAACTTGCTTTGTGCATAGCACTATGTTAGGCGCTGAGATAAGAGGAGTAGAAATGCATGGAGCTTACAATTTGGGGGTCAGGCTCCATGAACTGAACTGAGACTGTACTGTAATGGGACTGCTTTTCGGATGACTTGGGGGAATCAGCTGCTTTTATGGTTTCTCTATAGTAACTCTTCAGAGATGATTCCCATTTTTCTGAGATCAAACATCATAAATCCATGGTAGTCACTGACCTGGCCTTCATATGATAATTCTATTTTCTTTCTGCCATAAGACGTATCGGTACCTGATGATCTCTCTTTGTATTAGAGGGATGGTGGCAGTTAGGAAGGATGGGGGTGGGGTGGCGGTGGCAGTGGAAAGGTGAAGTAGTAATTCTGAAAGGAGAAATGGTGTGTAAGATATATATATAGAGAAAGAAACTTTATTCAAATATTTGCAGGAGGTTGATATTAGGTTATTATAGCTGGGTTTGATAACAACCTAAGTTGGGTCTTAGGGTAATTATTATTTCAGTTAGTACCCATCTACTTGGATTATTCCCAAGATTATGATGGCCCGAGTCAAAACCAAAAAAAAAACCCATAAATAAATAAATGAAAGAACGTTCTTGTCATTCTCTGGCTCGAGCATATTAAATTACTGCTCATTGCCCACTGTGCTGGTTTGAATCTGTGGTGTACCCCAGAAAAGCCATGTTCTTTAATCCTCATTCAATATTGCCGGTTGGGAGCTTTTTGATTGTTCCAGATGTGACCCACCCGATAGTGGGTGGTAACTTTTGATTAAATGTCCTCCATGGAGTTGTGACTCCATTCATTCCAGGTGCACATTGATTAGTTTAGTGGAATCTTGTAAGAAGAAATGCTTTTTGGAAAATGCTTGAAAACCACAGATCCATGAGAGCCCGCGCAGCCAGAGACCTCTGGAGATGAAGAAGGAAAATGCCCGTGGGGGAGCTTCATGAAACAAGAAGCCTGGAGAGAAAGCTAACAGATGCAGCCATGTTTGCCATGTGGCTTTCCAGTTGAGAGAGAAACCCTGAACGTCTTTGGCCTTCTTGAACCAAGGTATCTTTCCCTGGATGCCTTAGATGGGGCCCTTCTAAGACTTCTTTAATTTGGACATTATCATGGGCTTAGAATTGTAAACTTGCAACTTAGTAAATTCTCCCTTTTAAAAGCTGTTCTGTTTCTGGTATATCACATTCCGGCAGCTAGCAAACTAGAACACCTACTAACTCTCAAAAATATAATGTTGAGTGAAAAAAATGCAAGTTGCAGAAGTGATATTCACAGTAGGGTGCTATTTATATATAATTTAAAACCATTCAAACAATATAGTATTATTTATGGATTACATATACATGGTAAGTGTAATGCATGAAATGATAAAAACCAATTTCAGAAGAGTATTTCTCTGTGGGAGGAGGGCAGTTAATGCAAATAAGAAAAGCTACACAGGGCTTCATATGTGTTAATAATAGTTTTTTCTTAAGTTAGTTGGTGTTAGTAATATTTTGTTTCTTAAGTTAATTGGTGAGTGCACAGATGGTCCATTATTACCATCTCCTTAGCTTTTTGTAAATTTCATTTTTCAAAGTTTCATTTTAAAAAGAAGAGTAAGAATTAGGGACTAGATTGTTTTAGTGTAGGTACTCAGTCTTTGGTTAAGTTAGCATTATTTCAGTTTTCCTCACTCTACCAGGGGTTCATGTGAGAAAGTAGCAAACCTAGTTTCTGAAACTCAAAACTCTCAGCTCTGTACAGTCCGTTAACTTTCCACTGGCCCCAGACCTGTGATGCTCAGCCACGTAAATGTTATTTCTGGGTAATTACACCCTCTGCACATGTTGATTTTCATCTTCAGTACTGGTTTTGCACCTGCCCTCCCAGAGGCTAAGAAGCGCAGGTATATATATATATATATATATATATATATATATATATCCAGTAGTGGGTGCTGTATTAGATTATACTATAAAAATATAGTATATAGACTATGATATATACTATATAATGCTATATATAGTAATACTATAAAGATGTAGTATTTAAAAAATCAAAACCAACTTATTATACATGCTACAAAGATTAGCATCTAAGAGCCTTGAGGCAATGTAAATCTAAACCAATGCAAAACAAGTGCTGCTCTGCCATACAAAGTTTTTCCCCTCTCCTCAAATTTTCATAGATAGGAGGTATGGTGGTTTGGAGCTGTTATGCACCCCAGAAAAGGCAGTGCTCTTTTAATCCATTCCTGTCGGGTGCAGACCTATAGTGGGTGGGACCTTTTGGCTAGGTTGTTTCAATCGTGACCTGAGCCACCCCATTCAAGGTGGGTCTTAATCCTTTCCTGGAGTCCTTCATGAAAGGATAAAAGCCAGAGAAAAGATAAAGAAAAAACACCCAGAGAGAGCTTTGAGAGAACAGGAGCCAAAAGCAATGAAACCTGGGAGTGAAGGACAAACGGACACTGGCCATGTGCCTTGCTATCTGACAGAGGAAGCGTGGACACCAGCAGTCTTTCTTCAGAGAAGGTGCCATCCTGTTGATGCCTTAATTGGGACATTTCATCTAGGACTGTACATTTGTGAACTAATAAATTCCGATTGAAAAAGTCAACCCATTTCTGGCATATGGCATTCCCGCAACTTTAGCAAACTGAAACAGGAGGTAACTTCCACTCTACTGCCCCAAGGTGGAAAAGATTGGGAGGAAGATGCATGGCCTGTCTTTATCTCTCATTGAGCTCCTCATGGGAAATGGATGGCCTAGTGATAGGCAGGTGTGGATGAAAAGACAGCATGGGAGGCTCAGCCCTGCCTGCCTATGGCTCTCTTGGAATGACCAGTCCTCAGCAGTGCTTCTCAATTCCTATCATGAACTTTCTAGCCATGTCCCTAGAAGCAGGTGGGAATTCTGTTTGATGGAGCAAAACACAGTTTAGAGAGCTAGATTAGGAAGCTCACCTGTAGTTGTAGGTCAAGCCAAACACTTTAGCCTTACCAGGAATGATGCTTTTATTGTCATTGTCATTTGTCCAATGCCTGTATCTTATCAAATGGATCCATAATCATAATGGGTCGAGGGATGTGGCTGACAATTATCCTCCAACCCCAGGGACTTCCATATGCTACCTGCAGGTGTGAACGTGTTTAGGGTGAGGTAGGGAAGGGATGCGGCTGTATCCTTGGTTCTAGTCCTGGACCAAACTTTGAAAAATAGTCTAAATTCTCTATATCTGAAGATCTTTTCTCTATTAGCTGGGTTTCTCAACCTTGGCAGTATTGACATCTTAGGCCATATAATTCTCTGTAGCTGATGGTGGTAGTGTGGGGTGGGGGCTGCCCTGTCTATTGTAGGACATTCAGCAGCATCTTTGACCCCAGTTGTGACAACTAAAATGCCTCCAGACATCACTCAATGTCCCCTGGGGGTAAAATCCCTCCCAGTTGAGAACCACTGCTCCAACCCCAATGCATTCTTCTTATTTTTGCAAGTCAGGCAACTGAAGAACTTTCTTTAAAATCTACAAGTCTTGCAGCAATGTAAATTGATATTTCACACACTTGTCTCAATTTCATACAACAGAATAGGACTCAAGATACCCAGGTTCTAGTCTTGCCTGTGCAATAGAAAAGCTCCATAATTTTGGGCAGATCACCCTGAACCTTTCTGGGCTTAATTTTTCTTGGACATAAATTAGAATAGTTGAATGTTATGCAATAGATTCCTTTTAGTTCTTCTTTTCTATTATTTCACATTAATAATTTTTCTTCTGGACTCTACGTGGAGGTATATTTTACCTTTCAAGAAGAGCTGATTTTATAACTTTTGATGCAGTAATTCTGCTTCAAGTAATTTATCTTACAGCAATACTAACGTGTATGCAAAGATTTATAAGAAAGTATGCTTATGCAGTGTTGTGTGTAATGACAAATAGTTGAAAACAACTCCAATGGCTCATCTTCTCACTTTTAGGGAGTAATTGTGGAAAATCCATATAATTTACCATTGAGCCCTAAAAATGAATAAGGTTGAACCATCAAAAATATTATATCTTTTTATGTATATATATATGTTTATAGAAACATACACACACACACACATACAAATGTGGAAAGATGCATATGCATGAGATACATGGATAAGCAAAAATGCAAATTTTAAAACACAATGTACATTATAATCTTATCTATATTTGTGAAGTTATTTCTGCATATGCAAATACATGAATAGTGAAACACTGACGCTTGCACACAAAACTGTCAATAGTTTGAGTGGGTGCATTATGGTGACTTTCTCTTTTTACATTGCATATTTATGTGATGGTGTTCAAAAACTTAATTTTTTAAAGAACAAAATAAAATAAGGTCTATTGTTTTAAAGAAATACACCTTTTCCTTTACATTGGACTGATACTAACAAAAAAGTAATTTAATCTAGGATGGTGGTTCATGACTGGGGGTGATTTTTTGCCCCACAGAGGACATTTGGCAGTGTCTGGAAAGATTGCTGGGGGCTATAATTGGAAGAGAAAGATATAGGCATCTAGTGGTAGAGGCCAGGGATGCTGCTAAACATTCTACAAGGCATGGAATGCCCCCTGCATCAAGGGGCACTATCAGGCCAAAAATGCCAATAGTGCTGAAGCTGAAAAACTGTTTGATCTTATAGAAATGTACTGATTGTCATGCAGCGCTTGCTTGAAGAAATTGTCTTCAAAATCATCATAGTATTGCAGTTGACCCTGATAAATATTTTTGTTGGATATCACATTCTGCATTCTATTACCCTTTCCTTAGAATATTAAAGGGCATTTTATATATATAATATAAAAACATTCCATTCCGTTTTATCAAAAGCTTTGTGTTCATTCATCTATATTTTTTAACTCTTTTTCTTTATATTCTTTTCTTCTCAAAAATCATGGCTACACTGAATTACTTTTACCTTCAGCCCACTTGCTCAATGATGTTATCAAAGTGCCCAGTTCTTTGCATCTCTTGAATTCTGTCATTCTGTACCTTGGCTTCATCCTTGGGGTTTTTGCAAGATGGCTGCACAATTCCAGGTGCCATTGTTAGTTGCAGAAACATCCAGAAGAAAAAGAGAGAAAGCCTCTTTCCTGGCTTTGACTTAGGTGCTGCTTGGGAGACTGGTTCTTACAACTTAGGGACCAAAACTGGGTCTTGTGTCTATCACTGCCTTAATTTCTGGTCAGGGGAAGGGTATTGACTTGCACTTTATCAAGCCTACCCCTGGAGTTTTGGCACTGGAATGAGGGGGTGCAGTGATCAGCTTCCCTTAAAGCTCATGACTGTAGGTGGAGAGGGTAGATCCATGAACAAAACTGGGCTTCCTGAAGAAGGAAGGAGGAGGGCTCGCTGTTGGGCAGACAGCTAATGTGTCCGCCTTACAAGAGTCTCCTTATATACTCCCAAGTAGCTCAGTGACCTTCAACTCAAAGGCACCCCAATCCTGATTAGATCCACAGTAAGCTGAGTTAGTTCTGGATCATAAATTCCTTGAGAACAAAGATAGTGATTTGTTCTTAGATATGCTAATTATTTATGTCTTGCCTGCTTTCAAAAAGGACTTGAAATTAATTACATAAAAACATGTCTAGAAGGAAACTCTTAGGACCATGGTAATCAGATTCATGTTGTAAAAGGGTGGGAATAAAATTCATCTCTTTACCTTCCATATCACCTTGAATGTAAAAAATAGATATGCTTAAGAATAAATACTCCATTAAATAAATAGTCATGTCCACCCTTGGCTGGGAGCACAAACTTTATGAAATACCAAGGAAATCATTTCACAATTAGCAGCCAGTGCTTCCCTGCGGAAGCTAAGGTTCAGCAGGATAGTCATGCTAAGGGCTAAGAGTACAAATGACGGCTGACCTTGCCGTTGGCAGTCACAGATGGATGGATTGTTGTCTTTATACTGATTTTTCTAGGGAGGCACTCTCAGCAGCAAAGAATTATCTCAACAGCAGCATCTTCAAAATCAGGACCAAAAGTATATGTGTGTAGATGAGTGTATACACTCAGATCTGGTTTAACCCTGTTTTCTGTATACCCAAGGGGCTCTGATAAAGTGTTCCCAGCAGCTGGGGTAATAAAGGCACGCAACATTTCCTTCTGTGTTCTCTATCCCCAAACCTACCACTTCAGAAAGAACAAACACATTTATCTCTCTGGAAATGTAAATGAGTGGTGAGGCGTCCTGTGCTCTTCTCTGGTGCTTGGATTTTAAGTAGGGGACAAAGCCTTCAGCCTAATGCAGCTCTTGTGTTTAGATTCCAGACTTCGGGAGTGCCACTTCTGGTAATGGTGGACTATGTTATTAGGGTCAGCCTTCCTACTGGGAATAATGGAAAAATATGAAAAGAAAAAACATCTATTTTAACGCATAAGAAAGTAGCAAGACAGTGAAAACTTAAGGATCAAAGATTTGGGAGAAGAAGGAAATCCAAAGTTAGGCTGGCATTTGTTGCTGCTTTTCTCTTAGAAGGTTCTACCCATTTCTAGATGAGGAAACTTAAAGGCAGACAAGCTAAGCAGAGATTTGATCAGGTTCACAAGTGGTGGAACAAATATTGGAGTAAAAAAGTTCATCAAAGGGGTAGACTCTGCCAAATCCTGTAGGCTTTGTGTTAGACCCCAAAGATGTACATCCTGGGGGTAAAGGTAAACTGGAAATATACTGGTTTTAAGTCATGTCAAACCCTGATTAACCCAAGATGATTTGGAATTCAAGTGCCTCTAGCATCGGTCCAGGAGCAAATATTCCTTAGAAGGAAGATACCATACTGTAGAGCCTCAATTTTTCTCTACATTTTTCATATAATATGAGAAAACATGAACTGTATCCAGAAACCAATACAAACAACAGACAAAGGAAAGAAACCTATGAGAGAATAAAAAGGGAGTTAGCAGATCAAGAATTTAAAGAACGTATGCTTAATATGTTCAAGCAAATAGAAGGTGAGACTAAGAGAGGGACTATGGAAGAAGCAATATTTGAAGAAGTAGCAGTGTAGAATTACCCAAAAGTGACACAAACCATCAAGCCAGAGATATAAGTCCCAAGCAGGACTCATACAAATAAAACAAGGAAAATTGACTACTACCAATAAAGTATTTAATCAATCTAAAAGAAGTAGAGGCAGGAAGGAGCAAGAGAGAAAAAGAACATGGAATAGTTGGAACTGATAGAAAGTAAACAGTAATATGGTACTTTAAATTGAAAATACATCAATAATTACATTTTAAGTAAACCTGCTAAAAATAGTTCAATTTAAAGATAAGGATTGTCAGACAGGATTAAAAAATAAAACTCAACACTATGCTATTTATGAGTGACACCTCTTAAATATAAGGGTACAGAAGTATAGACTCTGGAGAGCTGAGTTAAGTAGGGTTTGGGACTAGGAAACATTTACAGTATACCTGAGTTTCTGAAGTATGGAACTGCCTCTCCCCTTATCTGTAGGACTGTCTAGGAGGTGATTTACTGGGACACTGAATAACCATTGACTGACTAATCAAGCATTTTTACCACAGACTTTTAGGAGTTTTAGTGGGGGACATAGACTAAAGAGTCCAAATCTTTTCATGATGATACACAGTTTTTAAATTTCTTTGGGTAATATGCAAGAATCTAAGTATGGTGGCAGTGGGGAGGGTGGGGGCCGGGTGGAGGAATGTTTTCTCTTCCCTTCTTAGAATCTCTTAGAGCTGTGGGGGGAACTTTCAGCTTTGGACTTAGCCGGGAGAGTTGGCTATGCCTCTTCAGGTTGCAAGAAACAGTGAAATATTTGGGTAACTTTTGGTGATGAGTGTTTATTAATTGGATAGGTGAGGAAGTGAGAAAACACAGGACATTGTCTCAATAGTCAGGCTCCAGGGAGAAATGGACCAATATTCAGTGCCTTTTGGGGTACTCCTCAGAAGTGTTCCTTTAGACTTTTAAATATGCATTTTCTTAATCCCTGTTATTGAGAGAGTCCCTGGTTATTGGAGGAGCATTATGATGGCTATTAATAGGCTATTAAAGGCTAAAACTGGCCTTTCCGATTTACTTCGGGAAGGCATACAGCTCAATGTATTTAATGCTTTAAATCAGTATAATTGTTCATGCTATTATTATTAGCATAATTGTTTTTATCCTAATAGGTCACTATTATCCTAATAGGGCATCCTCTCTGCTTACTGCTGTCTGTTTGGTATGCTTGAGTGTAGAGGGCGTGAGAGGAAAGGCAGCTTTGGTTTTAATAGAACTCCTTTCCCTTCAGTTCCAGCTCATTTGTGCTTCACTTTTAATTAAGTTCTGGTCTCATGTCAGTGATTGCTGCATCTAAGTTATTAAAACAATAAGGTTAATTCATTTGGGTATTCTTTTAAATTGTGGTCACTGGTCTTGGAATCCAAGACTATATGGAAGAAAGGAAATCATATATTTTTGTATCCCTGAGAGGTGAGCCAAATCATTGTTTCTGTGCTGTCTCCCCACACTTCCAATATTTACCAGAGCCGAGCACTCCTCGTAAGCTTGGTGAATTGAATTCAAACGCCTAGTACCTGAAGGGAGGAGACTTGGGACCCCATAATAATTTTATCCATGCCTGTCTCATTTTAAAAATGCCTTATCTCACTATTTAAAGGAAACTGTCAGAGAAGCTTGTGTAATAGAATGGATTATTTCAGTAATTTAAATAAATTCCCCACTCTTTCTTCCAACCCATAATGTAAACACAGACTTGGTTGAACTCTTAGAATATCATTAAATGGATTTCCCTAAAGTGGGGAACACTTTTAATTTGAAATGTGGCCGAATAGATGAGTCATTTACTTACTACATTTATCAATATGTTGGCAAAGGACCATATATTTTGGAGTTGGGTGAGAAATGGAAGGTGTATAGCTCGTCTTCTTTACATTCTAGACTCTGAGATCCAATGAAGAAAAGAAGAAATTACTCCTGGCAGTCAGTGAGGATAAGCTAGCTGACCTCTGCTATCTGCACTGAGCTCAGCATGATTTTCCAATTTTCCTATCTAGACACCTATGTGGCAGTTGAAGTTTCGTGCCTACATAACTACGTAAATGTATGTAAGGGTTACTGAGAAAATTCTTCCATTTTCCCAATGATACCTGTTAATGAGAGGGAAGACAGAACACTTTAAATTAAAGTCCAGTCTCTCCAGAGCTGCCCTAACAATCCTTCAGGCCTTAGAATTTTAGGTCAGTACCTACTGACATGTCAAAGTGGGCTGGGAAGAGTCATGTACTTTTGTATAATACTCAGTTCCACTAGTTGCTTGCCATCACATTCAAAAAGATGCATTCTTTAATTTTCATTATCATCACATTCAAGATGTAGTTAGAAACTGCATCTTCCTTTCTCCCCTAGGATAATGTGATCAATTAAAAAACAGTTAAATTCAATAAACATTTATGAAATTTCTGTTATGCAAATAATAGAAGATGCTAGAGGTAGAGAAGTACAACATAAATATGATTAAGACATGACACCTTCCTTCACTGAACCATTGAACTTCCCATATCATGAAAACAAAATGGAATAATTATGCAATATTAAGGATTATTATTATTATTTTTTAACAAAAGTACTCCTTTCATATCCCATGGCCTTCAGTGAGAAAATAATGGCATTCTTCAGCTGGCTCTATCTTGTAAGTCAAAAAAGGGAAGTTTTTCAGAATTTTACTTTAGAATATTCTTCCCAAGAGGGTCCGGGGCTGTTTGTCACATCCACGCTTTTCCTGGAGTGGCCAGAGCTGTCAGAATCGAACTCTATGAGAAACCAGTAAACCACAGCAAGAAACATTTTCTTTAAAAAAATAAGATGAATCCAGTGGCCACAGGTGGCTCAGTTGAAGTCAGGTGGAGAGGCAAGACTGTGTGGTGCTGTGAAGTTTGAGATGGTTCTGAGTACAGATGTCTCTGGAAAAAAACCTGTGATTCCTGAGCAGATGCAGGGAGAAGGCAGAGGTTTTTTGGAGCAGGGTTGATCTCCATTTGTGGTTCCATTGCTTAAGAACTCTGACAGCCTTAATTTCTTCAGCTGTAAAATGGGGATAACAATGCCTAACTGAGGGGGTTATTGGAGATCAGGAGTAATATTTGTAAACGATCCAGCACAAATTTGGCCCCAAATGATGCTAGTGGTGGTGATGATGATGACTAAATGATAAAACCAGGCTGACAACTGCCAAGGTGGCTGACATCATCATGTCAGCTTCCGTGGATATATGCATGTTCTTTCCTAGAATTTGAATTGGGCTACCCCATGGCTACAATTTATAACTTATTAAAATTATTCCATCCCTTGGTCTCCTCTCCAGTACCTCATTATTTATTTATACCAGCTTAGCCCACCATGATGTGTTTGGCATTTAACAAATTCCATGGTCTTATAGGTTTAAAGAGTTCATTCATATAACAAATAATTACTGAGGTCCTACTATATAATAGGTGCTGGTGATTCAGTAGTAAGCAACAAACCAACTTGATCTCTGCTCTTATGGCACTTTTAGTCTGATGGAGGTGAAAGAGACCAATCAAATAATCATCCAAATAAATATTAAAACATAATGATAATGACTGCTATAAAGGGAGCTATTACATGTTACTGTGAAAGTCTGGGGATAGGGAGTTGGGATCCAGGGGAAATTATAAATTACTGGGTATCTTCAAATTATCTGGTTGCAGTAGAATTTCTGACATCAGTTACTATTTTGTGCAGTAGTAAATAAAAGAAGCAACAATATTCACTAAACACCATTCACTTGACAACTGCTTTTAATGCCATCTATTTTTATTTTCTTAAGTAGACTCTTCTTAATAAATCATAGATAGTAAGAATTAGAATCATTAGTTGTCTTATTAGTTTGCCAGGCTGCTGAAACCATACCCCACAAAAGACTGGCTTAAACAACAGGAATTTATTGGCTGGCAGTTTTGAGGCTAGGAGAAGTCCAAAATCAAGGCATCAGGAAGGCTATGCTTTCTACCCAAAGTCTAGAGAATTCTGGTGTAGACTACAGGTAATCCTTGGGACTCCTGGCTTTTACCTCTGCTTCCCATCACATGATGACATCCTCTCTTTTCTGGCTTCTGTGACTTCGAGGTCCTCTTTATAAGGATTCCAGTAATTGATTAAGAACCACCCTCATTCATTTGGGTCACACCTTAGCTAAAAATCACATCTTCAGGAGATCCTGCTTATAATGGGTTTATACCCACAGGGACTTAGATTAACATTAAGAACATGTGTTTGTTGAGGTACATAATTCAACCTACCACGCACTAGCCCATTATCAATATGCATTGTTTTCCTCTACCCTATGGAGGATAAGAGGAGAGATTTGTGATATCCTTGTTTCTAGGTTCTGTCCTGAAAAAATGCGTAACTATGGCACAAGGGCTGCTGCTTCCAGACCTCAAAGTTCCATTAAGGGAAGTTCTAACAGAAGTACCTCATTGGCTCCACAATGCTTACTGCCTTTTAACTGAGTTAACTTGGGAAAAATGGTAGATTAAACTTAATTTCTTCAGTTTTAATAACCCTAGCACAGAGGCTAGGCAACTGGAAAATGTTTCAAAAGCATTAGCTCTGGGAATACTTTACTTCACGTTGCCTGTACTTTTCCTCGTTTTGATGGGTTTGCCTTCTTTGTGTACTTTAATGTTTATGAAAGCTTTTTATCCTATCTCCCTCTATGTTTTATTCCTTTAGTGTTTTCAATGACATTCAATGCACAAGTGTGCCTCCTTCTAGGGCCTCCTGCTAAAAAAAATCAGCACAACAGGAAGTGGCAATCTTCGGGCTTCTTTTAAACCCATGAAACTTGCTGTCAGACCCACAGGGCTTGAAGAGCAAAGCTAAGTTGGTCAAATAGCAGCAGGCAGCCCAATTTAGTTCTCTGCTGGTAAAGATTTTTGTTTTGTTCAGCTTCATATCTCAGCCTCTCAAACAGTGCTTGGTATGTATATGTGTAAGCATATGTATATGCATATACATGTGTATGCAGTGCCTGGTGTGTGTATAGTATTGGTATATATATGCAATATATATATATGCATTGGATTTGAATGAATTATTGAATGAATAAATGATGAAAAAATTAACATCAAATCTGATTTAACTACACACTCATTGGTAAGTTCTAATTCTTTCCTTTGGGGTCGTCAAAACATAACAACACAGAAATTTGCTCTTCTTCCCTGTCTCTGGCTACATTCTGCTTTCTTCTACCCCCTCACCTTCATTGCTCTTTATGTGCAAATCATGTTGACGTTCCATTGTCCTTCCTTGCTTACCAACTCCGTATTTCCTCCTTACCCCCAAGTATCTCAAATTGAGCGGAAGCTGGGCCACATTTCAGGCTGGATTCACTGAGGCCAGAGGTAGAATATCCTAAATACCATCTTGAGAACATGGGCCAGCGAGGCAGGAAGGTTCATAATTGGGATGCTCCTGGCTGGAGAAGGCTAACCAGTCAGTGCCTTTGAAGGCACCTCTAGTTAAGGTTCAAGGGCAGCCACTGCTGGGAGCATAATTACTATCGGTGTAAGTGGCAACACCCATGGTGAATCAGGCCTTGTTTCCAGAATAGCTGAAACTCTAATTGATAACACACAGAGAACATAAGCAAATCAGGAAGGAAAGAAGGCTGCTATTAATTTTAAGTATAAGCTACATTAAATGAAAGTGAAGAAAAGGAAAATGATTTTTAAGAGAAAGACTTCTCTCAGAATCAGCTTCTCCCTTTACAGGTAATTTGCTATGGTTTAGGGATTGTGCTAAGTGTTTTACATGAAATATCCCATCTAACACATACCAATCCTAGTGCCTAGGATCTTTATTTTGTACCCTTAATTGATAAGGAAATTGAAGCTCAGAGGTTTTAGTGATGAGTGATGGAACCAAAGCCCATAATTTCAATGTTGTCCTCCCTTCTTTATCTGGGTACCACCCCCAGCTATCCTAGTACTTTTCTCTCCATCCATTGCTCATCACTGAGGGTATCATCCTCAATGATACCTTTGTATAATTTTTGATACATTTGAATTAATATTTGCCACCAGATTTTGCTTAAAGCTTGGTACATGGACAGAGGTAGTACATGGATATTTTTTCTAGCTACTTTGACTACCTTCCTCTTAATAATTTTAGGTAGAATAAATAGTCCTAAATTTAGAGGAAAGAGAACTGGGTTTGAAAACAAATAGAGGCAGAAAGATATTACACGTGAAAATATTTTAAATGGTAGCTGTTTTAGTTTGTAAGTTGCTGGACTGCAATATACCAGAAATGGGATGGTATTTAAAAAGGTAATTTATTAAGTTGCAAATTTACAGCTCTAAGGCTATGAAAATGTCCAAATTAAGGCACCAAGAAGAGGTCACCTTCACTCAAGAAAGGCTGGTGCTGTCCCAACCACCTCTGTCAGCTGGGAAGGCACGTGGCTGGTGTCTGCTGGGGTCTTTGGCCTCTGGACACTCCATCAGTGGGGAGGGCACAGGGTGACGTCTACCAGCTTTCTCTCCTCATTTCATGGGCTTCCCTGGGGGCATTTGCCCTCTATATCTCCAAAGAACTCTGGCTATGTGGGCTCTGTTGGTTCTAAAGCTTTTTTCAAAATGGTTCCTTCCTAAAGGGCTCCAATAAGTAACCCCACCCTGAATGGGTAGAGACACATCTTCATGGGAACCATCTAATTAAAAGTTACCAACCATAATTGGGTGGGTCACATCTCCATGGCAACAATAAAAAAGATCCCACCCGGGGCGGTGAGACGATGGGTCAGTGGCAGAATTCTGGTCTGCCACGCAAGGAGATCCAGGTTTGATTCCCAGTGCCTGCCCATGCAAAAAAAAAACCTACCCAGCAGAATTGAATGAAGATTAAAAAACATGGCTTTTTTAGGGTGCAGGACAGATTCAAAGTGGCACAGTTCCTAAAAATGTAAAAATAGGTTTTCATGAAAGTAAAATACAAACAAAACATCTTAAATCCTTTTTTCTGCCACACCTCTATCTGTTGGAAGGAGTAGAGATAGGATGTAAAACTAGGAGAAGGTGGAGGCAGAGGAAGGAGGAGAAGGAGGAGAGAAGAAACCAGGAGAAGATATGCCCAAAGATGTATGGCCCCACTAGGTGTGGGAAAGGAGGCTGGAGACTGCGAAAGCTCTCTGCTACTCCTTCACCTACTGCGCTTCCCAACTTGCATCTCAAGTCTGGATATAAGCATTCCATATGAAACCTTTGCTTCATCCAGTAAGGATTCATGGCTAGATTTAATTTTGAGCCAAGCCCCCAATAAAGGAGTGAGCGATGGAACAGAATCCAGTGATTGCACTTAACTCCCGCACCTACCCCACTTGAAGTCCTGAATATTCAAGAGCAAGAGCAAAAAGAGAACTGAACTGGGGAACTCACAGTAGCAGAAGAGACATGTTTGCTGACTTTTTTTTAACTTTGGGAAGACCAGTTTTAAAATAACCCCAGTCTTCAAATGTCATGAGGAATGAGAAAGGTTTTCTTGAAGTTTTAAATGCCATGAAGTGCTTGAGACTCTTTTCTGGGTATTTAAAAAGACCATGAAATGATGCTCATCTTTATTTGTCAAAACTAATCTATTAGGTCACGGTGAGTGTGGGAACAAAGATTACAAAGATTACAAAGGGTCGGACTTGCATCTGAATCCAGAGCCCAAGCTATTGTTGATCCCACTCTCCCCATTCCACCTCCTTTCTTGCTTTCAGCATCCCAAGCTGGAAGAGGGGAATCATATGCTTGTTTTGAGGCAGGCTAACTATGCCTGTTGAGCTCTTTAGCAGTGATGGAGAAGATCAAGTCCTGTGTACTTCAGATTGCCCAGCATGCTTGCAGTTTTGCTGTTAATAAAATGTTTTGGTTAACTGGAGGGTGCTTCGTTGTAGATGGCCTGACAATTTTTGAAGAATGATACTACAATTAAACATACGTAATTCAATTTTTCTTTGATGAAAGCACTTCAGGATCATGCAATTAGTGCCTCTGTGTCATCATTATCAATATAACTTCTCACTGTACGAACAAATTGTGAAGTAATGACTCATAAAGAGCTCATATTGAGAAAATGTCAATGAGCTGGTGTTTACTCTTTGAGACCAACTAACCATTGTGGAGATACTGCTGGTCTCAAAGGATGTGACTATTCTAGAGGGGATAGGCAGGGGAAGTGAAGCCTCTTTAATACACATCATTTACCATCATTGAAATGGTGCTCATTTGAACTGATCTGTAAATTAAACAAAAGGATTGACTGCAGCCATCCAAGCTCCTGGGTGCTGTGGCGGGTCAAAAAGACCCACTATTACCACACTGGGCCCCTTTCAGGGATACACATGGGTTGTGCTGAAAATTATAATTCAAGGGCCTGATTTTAACTCTATGCTGACGCTGGCTCATTTAAGGGAGCAAGTCTCCATTATAACCATGGTGAATTACATAGGCATTTTTTTTTAATTGAAAGAGTTTTAATTTTATTCTAAGTGCAAGGCAAAGTCTCTGGAGAATTTTAAGCAGGAGAAAGACATAATCTCATTTACATTAAAAAATATTTTTATTGAGAAATATCCATACACAGACAGTCCAACCATATTTTACAGTCAATAGCTCACAATATCATCACATAGTTGTGTATTCTTTACCATGAACATTTTTAGAATATTTGCATCACTCTAGAAAAAGAAATAAAGAGAAAAAAATGAACTCAGGCATCCCATACCCCTTACCCCTCCCTCTCACTGACCATAAGTATTTCCATCTATCCAATTTATTTCACCTTTTTGTTCCCCCATTATTTATTCATTTTTATCCATATTTTTTTACTTATCTGTCCATATCCTGGATAAAAGGAGCATCAGACACAAGGTTTTCACAATCACACAATCCCATTGTAAACCTTGTAACAATCAAGAATCAAGGCTACTGGGACACACCTTAAAAGTATCAGGTATTTCCCTCCAGTCACTCCAATACACCATAAACTAAAAAAGGGTATCTATATAATGCATAAGAATAACCTCCAGGATACCCTCTCAAGTCTGTTTGAAATCTCTCAGCCATTGAAACTTTATTTTGTCTTATTTCTCTCTTCCCCCTTTTGGTCAAGAAAGCTTTCTCAATCCCTTGATGCCAGGTCCCAGCCCATCCTGTGGGTCCTGTCCCACATTTCCAGGGAGATTTATACCCCTGGGAGTCATGTTCCACGTAGGGCAGGAGGACAGTGAGTTCACCTGCAGAGTTGGCTTACAGAGAGAGGCCACATTTGAGCAACAAAAGAGGTTCTCTGGGTGTGACTCTTAGGCATAATTATAAGTAGGTTTACCTTCTCCTTTGAAGGAATAAGCTTCATAGGGCTGACCTCCAAGATCAAGGGCTCAGCCTATTGAATTGGTTGTCCCCACAGCTTGTGAGAATATCAGAAATTCTCCAGATGGGGAAGCTGAATATTTCCTCCTTTCTCCCATGTCCCCCAAGAGAACTTTGCAAATACTTTTAAGTTCTCTGCCATAATTACTCTGGGATATATCATGGCATCACACTAACCCTCCAAACCAATAAGATCTCACGTCCTATTCCAGATTCCATGTAATTATTCCATAGGCATTCAGTAATCCATCTAAGGAGGACAGACTTCTATGCTAGGCCACGGAGAGGTACAGAGATAAAAGATGAAACTTGGTGTTTATTAACCCAGAGATGACTGACTGTAGGAACCTCTTAACTCAGGTAAGTGTAAACTTACATCAAAGCCCACTGTATTACATATAGATGGATGTAATGGGTTTGTAGTTCAGAGATATTGACTTTCTCTATGTTATTTATTTTTTTTTTTTTAATCTGCATATGGGCAGGAGGCACCAGGGATCGAACTCCAGACCTCCAGCACGGCAGGTCGGAGCTCTGCCTGCTGAGCCACGGCAGCCGCCCTTTCTCTATGTTTTAATTTACATCCATCCCCTTAATTTATAACCACCCCCAAAGTGGACGCTACCAGGAGTAGTTTATTTGGGAAGTGTCCCCAGGAAGTACAGCTGAGGAACTGGGGAAGTTGAGACAGGGAAGGGAGAAAAGCCAATACAGGGTGTGTTGATGTGCAGGTCTCTTGCTAGCAATTGGGGCTGCATCCTGCAGGGGGATGTGAGGTACTTAATGGTGCATATATCACAGTCTTCCTACAAGGCGATGCAGAGTTATGACTTTTATCTGCTGACTCAGCCCCCATGAGCTGAAGATTAGCCCTGGGGTCGATAAATCAGTACCCCTAGGGAAAGCATGCACTCTGGGTGCTTGAAAAAGCCTTCTGGAAGAGAAGAGAGAAGAAATCATGGCTTGAGGAGGGATCCTCTCATCAGGCTAGTTTACTCCAGCTGTTGGTGAACTTGCCTCGACCGAGGGGATTGTTGTTTTTTTATTATAACAATTAGATTTGTTCACCGTAGAAAGTTCAGGAAATAGAGAAAATAAAATGCCATAATCCCAACCCTAGAGATAACTGCTATTATCAATCTTGTGTGTTTACAACACAAAATTGGGCTTTCTCATTATACAGGTGTGTGCTGAATAATGAGGTATGGGGGTGTGTGAATGAGTATTTATACTTGTGTGTATGCATTTTATACATATATATGTGGCAGAGTTTTGCTTTCTTTTGTTTCAAAATTTCTTGTTTCTCCCCCATTCATTTGGGCCCTTAGTATTTATTGACTCAGGGAGTTTGGAAGAACAGAAGAGTCAGTACTTGAGGTCAGTGCAACTTCCTATCTTTTGTCAAAAACAAAGACTGTTGCAGAGATTATTCTGGATGTTGTGGAGGGAAAGAGGAACTCAGGGCGCCTCTGATACTTGTAAGAGAGAAGAGGGAGATTCTACTTAAGGAGGCCTGAGGGCCTCTGAGGCTCAGGGCCCCTCTGGCTGTGGGTGGTGACCACAGTCTAAAAGCCTGGCTTCTTGCTGCTCCCAGAAAGACTGTGACCCAGACACAGGAGCTCTCAGGCTGGCCAGCTCCCATGGATCCAAGTGAGGCACAGAAGCAGATCCACCTTTCGGAAAAGATCTCCATTCTGCTGGGGAGCAGAATCCAGGTTGCTGGGGAGGGAGGGGTAGCTGAACAATGCAGGCCAGTGTTGTTAATTTCAGAACTCTAAGGAAGGCACCACCAGAAATGACTGACATACGCTATGCCACTGTGGATTTGGGGTCTTAGTTAGCTTTAGCTTGATTTTTAAAAAAAGGCATAAATAAAGCAAAAGGAGAATTTAGTCTGGGCTTTTTTTATTTCCTAAGGGCTTGCATTCTCAGAGCCTCCTTGGCTTCTGGCTCCTGAGGCCAATGACAACCTCTGACTAGCCTCACCTCAACCCAGATGTGCAGCCCTTTCATCAGTTTTCATACAAAAAAAATCATAGCCCTAGAAACTTCATTTAGTCAACTTTACTAAATACTTGGAGTCATGGAGAGGGGCCACCTCTTCCTGCAGTCTGATGCTGGGTCCTTGGCTCTTGACTCATACTCCTACATCACCCCTCTCCTCTTAGAGCAGGAATGGGCTCCTGTGGCCACACTGACTCTTGAGGCTGGTGTTGGTTCTCACTGGGCTGCTCTGAGCGGTTGTTGAATACTGAATATATTCTCTGCTTTTGTTCCTCCTTCTAAGAAGAATAACAAATTGCTCTAATTTTCCTTCCATTATAAATTAGTAATAACCTCTTGGATCTTGAGCATGCCTTGGGGTCTAATGCTCTTCGAAATATTCCTTTCAGATACAGGCAATGCCTTTCCCCAGAGGCATTCTGTGAACAGAGTTATATATCATATATAATGTAAGCTCTTCGAGAATTTTCAAACTGCGTGGTTGAGAGCATTATGGTAGAGATACCAAATCCTACTTCATTTTTCTCTTCTTGGACACTCAGGGAGACATTCTCTGACTTCTCTTGCAGTTAGGCTGTCGCCGTGTAACTAGCTCTAAGCAAGGAGCCACGAGCAGAAATGGCCTGTGACATTTCCAGGCTGAAGTATTTAAAAGCCAGTGTGCAGCCTCCAGCTCCTGTTTCCTGCCATTGCAATCAGTTGCTGAGGTGGTAGAACTACAAAACAGAAGAAGCCTTGGTCACAGAGTCACCTTATGAAACCATTGGCCAGGATTGTGGCCTGACTGAATTCGATCTTGTACAGGTAAACAATAAACCATTGTCATTTAAGGCCACAAAAGACTGGGTGCTGTTTTGTAATTACAGCATAGCCTAGGTTAATGGCTAAACTTTGCTGGATTAACACAACCAGCTTTGGAATCAAACTTCCTGGGTTCCATTCCAGGTCCTCCCATTTTCTAGCTGTTTAATCTCAGACAAATTACTTAACCTCCTTAAGCTTCTGTTTCCTCATCTGTATAACAGAAATCCTAAATCATACTGTGCTGGTTTGAAAGGATGTACATCCCCTAGAAAAGCCATGTTTGTTTGTTTTTTAATTTAATTTTATTTATTAATTAAAAAAAATTTAACAGACCAGGAAAGCCACGTTTCAATCAAAATCCCATTTCATAAAGGTAGAATAATCCTTATTCAATACTGTATGTTTGAAACTGTAATCAGATCATCTACCCAGAGATGTGATTTAATCAAGAGTGGTTATTAAGCTGGATTAGGTGATGACATGTCTCCACCCATTTGGGTGGGTATTGATAAGTTTCTGGAGTCCTATGAAAGAGGAAACATTTTGGAGAATGAAAGAGATCCAGAGAGAGCAGAGCAGAACAACTTAGCCATGAGAAGCAGAATTCACCAGCCAGTGACCTTTGGAGATGAAGAAGGAAAATGCCTCCCAGGGA
>PVIY010020263.1:0-44347 GCA_004026745.1 Myrmecophaga tridactyla | reverse complement strand
TTTTCTCTATTATTGTTTTATTTCTTTTTCTGATGTCTTTTTATTTCTTTCTCTAAATCGATGCAAATGTTCTAAAAAATGATGAATATGCAACTATATGATAATATTAAGAATTACTGATTGTATATGTAGAATGGAATGATATATTAATGTTCTTTTGTTAAGTTTTTTAATTAATAAAAAGTTTAAAAAAAAATTGTTCAAAGGCAATAACTCTTCTAAGCAATCACTAATTCTCATTGTAGGATATGCAAATATTGGAAGGTTTCTGTGAGTGGAAAGGAAAGTCTAACCAGTGGTTGTAATGATGCCCTGTGGAAGCTGTAAACTGAACACTACCAGAATATCAAATCTCTGGAGGCAACCAGTGAGTTGGCCCATCGATTATGGATGCCCCACAAATCATGTAGAACTAATAGTAAACCATGCATTTAGGAGGTATTTTTGTACAGCGTAATCATAATTTTATAAAAATAGATTATATATATATATATTTAGATGCAAATAGTTAAAATATGAAAACCCACCCCCTACTATGGAAAACTCTAGCAAACCAAGGTCAGAAACTCAGTGTATAAGAATGAAGTACATGATGGAAGAACTGAAATTCCAGTGCATCTGAACAGATTGCAACTATGCTCTGAGTTCAGTTAAAAAGAGAAAAGTTTAGTTGAATAGCAAAATCAAGTCTAAACCCCACCCCCTAAAAGGTGCTTTAATGTATGCTGTGTTTTCTTTTCAAATTCACACAATTTATATACCATATATAGGAGAAAGTAAAAACTTAAAGGAATTGAAAAATTTATTGACCTTTAGCCTTGGCCACTTCAATGCACAATTTTGAAAAATAAAGATATCACTTCATTCAACACAAATAACCTCTGAATTTTCTTGCCTGCCATGCCAGAGACCCATGTTCAATTTCCAGTGCCTGCCCATGACCAAAAAAAAAAAAAACTCTGTATTGCTCAATTAGTGGTTGAGTATGTAATAAGATTTTAAACAACAGCATCTGCTGATAACCAAGATAAGAGAGAGCAGACAACAAAGACAGATGTGAAACAGGCCATACTTTAGAACTAGGAATAAAATCTGGGTAGAATCCCTAAACCTCAGAGTTACAGAAAAGTACAAATAGGTACTCTCATTCTCATTTCTAACCTGGTGAGAGAGCTCCAAGGAATCACTTGAAGAGACTATTAAGTGTTCCTGAAATTTGGGCAACCCAGGGACACTGTCCAGAGGCTGGTGGAAAAGCTGAAAGAGAGACAATGGCATTGGGTAGCCTAAAATCCCAGAATTTTCAGGGTGAAATGTGTGAGAGTGTTTTCTGGGGACCTGATATAGACCATGTGCAAGAAAGCCAATATGGGTTCATCTTAGAATTTATGATGGTCTCCAGAGGGGCTAACAGAACACAGCAAAGAGAAGCTAGAGGTATCAGCAAATTCCATGTAGCTGAAAGAAGACAAAATCCATCACTGAAATGAGATACATTTGTCCATATGAAGGGAACTCAGGTGAGAGATGCCCAGTGTGTTAGTCAGGGTTCTCTAGGGAAACAGAACCAACAGAAGAGATCTTTAAATATGAAATTATAAAGGTGTCTCATGCAACCATGGGATAAGAAGAGTAAAAATTTCATAGGGCAGGCTGTGAAGCTGGTGGCTCTGGTGAAGTCTGGACAAACTCCACAAGAGAGGCTTGCTAACTGAAGAAGCAGTGAAAGAATTTCTCTTATCCCGTTTTTTCTTTTTTTTTTCTTAGTCATCTGCCCATGCACTGCATAAAGAGAGTGTCTAGCCACAAGGTTTTCACAATCACATGGTCACACCTTAAAATCTCTATAACAGTGGTAGAATTCTTGCCTGCCATATGGGAGAACCGGGTTCAATTCCTGGACCATGCACTTGCCTGCCCCCTCAAAAAATCTCTATAGTTATTCAATCATCTTCAAGAATCAAGGCTATTGGATTACAGTTCAATAGTTTCAGGTATCTCCCTCTAGCTACCACAATACACCAAAAACTGAAAGGGGATATCTAATATACTGTATAAGAGTAACCTCCAGAATGACCTCTCAAGGAGCCCTTAACTTTTACAAACACATTTTGAAATATTTATAGGTGAAATGATATGTGTGGGATTTGCTTCAAGGGAATATGAGACCAAGCTAGATGGGAAGATACAGGAAACAAAATTGGCCATTAATTGATAATGGTTGAAGTGAGTGAAAAATACATTGGGATTCATAAACTATTCCACTTCCATACATTTTTTAAAAATTTTCCAAGCTGAAATTTAATTTTAAAAAAAAGAGTAAACTTTACATTTCTGTTAAAGGTGCAAAGTAGTGCATATGGTGTAATGTCTTTGGCATAAGAACAGATGGGGAGTAAGAACATATATTATTTAGATAAATTTGAAGAGGGAAGAAAGCAAATACCAGAAGGATGAACTGAAATTTAAAATGTTTACATTTGAAGATGGCGATCATAGGGAGGCAAAATTTCTCTAAGGATATATTTCAATACAGTTCTGAATTTCAATTATGTATTAATTTTACATATTCAAAAAATCAAACAGTTAAAAAACAAATCCTACACTGAAAACAAGGTAAAATGAATGAAACTAACTGCGTGTCAAATTGATCAAATAACTACCCAGAGAAAATAATTATTCCAAGTCATTTTGGAAATAGATCCATAAATAAATAAATAAGCTCTGTCTTTACTTCCCAAATGGATGCAGCTTAATGACAAACAGAACTGGAAATAAATCTTAAACTTCATTGAATAGACTTGTTATTAGTTATGAATGTTGGTATTGCAATTTTAATATGATTTTTAGACATTGTAGTATAAAAGCCATTGTAGTATGAAAAGTATAATTAGAAACTAAGATTTACAATGTCAGAGAAAAGAGACACAATTATAAAATCAAAAGAGTTAGGTAAGGAAAAAAACTTCATAATTCAAAATGAATCAAAAATATAACAATGAGTTTATGATTAAAATATAAACCCCTCTCTCTTAGAGCATGGCAATGTACAGTTGCTGATAGCTTGAAGAAAAGAAGATAAATGGGCAGCTGTGAATGTAGTCCAAGCTTCTTTGATGACAAAATTTATCATAACAAAAATAAAACTGTTCATGGCACACATACAGACAGAAAAATGGAGGGGAAAAAAACAGGCTCAAAGGGAAGAAAAGAACTTGGAGATGGAGAAATACATAAGCACAAAAGGAAGGCTATGAGGGCAAGAGGCAGGGAGAAATCTCCTGTGGTAGGCTCCTAAGGATAGATGATTCTGAGAAGCCTCTCAGGAGCCTCTTGGCAGAGAAGTGAGAATGAAATCCCTTTCTAGAAGCCTTGAATTAACTGATGATGAGTCCACTGGGCAGAAAGCACCCTACTTTCTGTTCACTTCCTGTGACTGATTTTATTGCTCCCAATTACTCCATGATTATGAAATACCCACTACATTTTATTGCCAAGAAACAGAAGATCAAGAACCACAACTCAGAGGAACTAAAGGATAACATCAAATTAATGTGTGCTAATGCTTAGTTTACAACCATCCAGAGACAATTTATCATAAAGTGGCAAGATGCTACTGCAGGCAAGGATAAAAATCCTTAGTCAAAGTATTCAGAGTCTGAAGCAGAGTATGGAATTCATGGAAATTTTGCAAAAACAGAACTCAAAGGCAATGACATGGAGAAACACCTAGCAGACTAGGAAGGATACATGATAATCAACATATTGATACCAATCTTTTCAAAAGTAAGAACAAGGACAAAAATAAAAAATTAAATCAAAGCAAATGAAAAAGAAGTCAAAGAGAATGGGAGCCCATTGAACACATTGTTAAAAATCTAGAGGAAACCTGATCAGAAAATTTCTTAACCAGGTGGGGCAACCACAGCAGGACAGGACATCCTCCATTCTATGAATCCTGTGGTAGGAGAACCAGCCTGCTAGACCAGGAGTGCCACTTGGGAGATTTCAGTTTGGAGTGAATAACTTGCAAAAAGATGAAAAGAATGAAATTACTCTAGTGAATAAATGGCTGTTGATTTGTACAAGATTCTTTTGGGGGTGAATAAAATATTCTGGAATTAGATAGTGGTGATGCTAACACAACTCCATGAATTTATTAAAAACCACTCAGTTTTACAGTATAAAAGGATGAATTTTAAGGTATTTGAATTAATTGTTACTTAAAAATTGAAAAACAAAATAAATGCTGGCTCCAGAAACTTCAAAGTCCACCTTTGAAAGTTTTAGTCAAAATCTTCTCTTTCTCCTTTGCTTTTCCCAACCTGTGTATCAGCTCCTATGGGTCTAAAATCTCAGTTAGATAGCTGGGTAATGAAAGGGTTGTGACAGTAGATGCACAAAGATAACATCAGCCAACCATGTACCTCTTCCTGGCTTCAGGTCACCTGCCTGAAACAAACCTTAGCTAGAAGAGGAGACTCTTCAATTTTAAACCAAGTTTGGAATTTGTGCTATTAAATGGAAACAGACATTTTAATTTCTGGGCTATATTACCAGAAATATATTAGCACAACCAAAATTTCACTCAGGCAAGGGAAAGGCATAGCTCCAATGAATAAATTTAAGGGAGAACTGAAAATAAATTAATGGCTTTGTTATTATATCCTGCAAGCTATGCAGGTTCAATATACCTGTTGTACCAGGAAGATTTACTTGACAGTTCAGCTCTCAAGTAGCCCAAAATACAAAATCCTTTCCCTCTGGGTCACAGTTCTATTTCCAGGACTAGTTTGAGACAGCCTCTTTCATTAAGTCTATACCAATAAAATATAGGTACAATATTTTAGTTTCCTTGGCTGTTCAAGCAAATACAATGAAATGGGTCGTGTTAAGCAGTAGGGTTTTATCGGTTCATGGTTTTGAAGTTAAAATGGAAGTCCAAATCAAAGCATCATCAAGGCGATGCTTTCTCCCAAAAGGCTGTGGTGTTCTGGGGTTTGCTTCCACTGGTCCTTTATCTTCGCTTGTCACATGTAAGGTACACAGCAGCATCTCCTGGTCTCCTTTTCCAGATTCCATTGATGTTCAGCTTCTGACTGTTTCCTCTATAACTTCCTCTCTCCATCGGTCAAAGTTTCATCTGCTTATAAAGGATTCTAGTCATAGGATTAAGTCGCATCCTGATTGAGGTGAGCCACACC
The DNA here is from genome assembly GCA_004026745.1 of Myrmecophaga tridactyla. Taxonomy (NCBI): domain Eukaryota; kingdom Metazoa; phylum Chordata; class Mammalia; order Pilosa; family Myrmecophagidae; genus Myrmecophaga; species Myrmecophaga tridactyla. The sequence continues at coordinate 39,143 of PVIY010020263.1, read as the reverse complement.
TTAGCTGAAGTAAACTCCTCAAAAGATCTTACTTACAATAAATTCACATTCACAGGAATGGATTAAGTATAAGAACATGTTTTCTAGAATACGTTCAGAAAAACACAGTGTGATAATCATACACATTAATATATTCTTTTAACAAGAACAGAGTGGTCAGACGTTAAAAAGTGTATCTTTTGGTTCCATAAAGAAACTGATTTTCAAAATTTCTGAAGTCAACTCCAAAGGGAGAAAACAATATGAAAAAATCAATAATGATTACAATTGCATGTGTCAAGTGCCATAGCCTTGAGATAGTATGGTGTAGTGAACAGACATCTACTGCAGAGCAAGGCAGATTAGGTTCTCTTGGCTCTACTGATTTCTGGGAAAGTGGCCTTGGGCTAGTTATCAACTTCTCTGACTTAGTTATATCTCCTATAGGACACAATTCCTATAAACTGTTGGTTTGTAATAGGCTGTTTGTCTCCCAAACAGTTTTTAATATTTTTAGAGAAGAATGTATTTATTACTCCACTGAGCAGTAAAATTAATATATATTTTCCCCTGACCCATCAACCAGCACACAAGGTAAGCAATATCATATGCTCCCAGGCCATTTATTTGCTTACTCTGTCATGATCCTTCTTTCTGACATTATTTCATGTTTCGTTGAGCAGTTTAAATGCTTAACGGCTGATAAACGACAAGCAAATTGATAGCATTTAGAGATGCTGCAAACCATCAGGGCAGAGTTTCACAACAGATGTTAAAATGCAGATTTTATGGTAAGTGACTGCCTACAAAAAAACTGGTGGGGATAAAAAAATAATAAAAGTTCAGCAGTGAGTCAGGACTGGTGGGGATCCTTTAGCCTATGAAGTTCAATTTAAACATCTCTGCAGCCTTAGAGGACACGACCAACAATTGTTTGAATAGTAGTCTGCAAAAATTATGCCAGAGACTTTCCATAACTTCTGAAACAAATGGTAATTGCCAGTGTAGGATTTTGGGGAAAATATTCCCCTGGCCCTTTGCTGGTATATAAGAAACCTATATGGTATATAAGATACCATACACACAGTCCAGATTCAGATATTGAATGGTATCCCCATGAGTGCTATATGGAATTTCTCTGTAATAGTTCTCACCCTGCAGTGTTGTGATAATGTTATGTCAATCCACTCCCATTTAACTAAGCCAATCATGCTCCACTTTGCCATATACTTTCCCATAAATCTAGCAGTGTCCATATCCTTCTTTTCTCTGCCAATTAAATTTAAAACAATGTTTACTGTGAAGTTCCCAGGGAAATTTTTCCTTCCAAATAAGAAAAACACTATTTTTTCTCCCCCACTTGTCCCCTTTATTACTGCTTGTAATGCCAAGGGTAAGAATATGATGTTTAGAACTTCAGAAGCCTTATTGTCACCATCTTGCAACAAATCAAAGCCAACATGACAAGAACAGCAGAGCAGAGGGAGCATCTGGTACCTTGATTACCTTACCTCTGCATTTAAATGGGGACTACCTACCTCCAAGACTTCTGATTATATAAGATAAAGAAAGACCAGTATTGTCTAAGCCACTGTTAGCTGTGTGTTCTGATATTTACAACTGGAACACGCCTAGATTATACAGTTGTCTAAATCTTCTTTCTCTAACATTGAAGGCAAGAATCATCTCTTGAACTCCTTCACTGTGGGGCTTTGACTAATATGTTAATTTCTCTTTTCCCTGTAAATTTTCCCAAATTTATGGGACTACATAGGAAAGTCTATTCTAGTAAATCCTGATATAATCTGAAGCAGAGATTGGCACTATATGGTATGTTTGCCGAAGGGAATAAGGGGGAGATGGTTTTTTTGTAATAGTTAGGACTAGGGGGACCCTAGGACATCTATCAAACACTATGTAATGGTTATGAGAGCAAAGCATACCACTAAAATATCTGTATCTCCCAGCTTCCCTTTCACCTAGAGGTTACCACTTGTACAGTTTTGGTCAATGATAACAGAGGCAGAAATCTGTTGGGGATTTCTGAGAAAGTTTTCTTTTTCTGACATAAACATTTCTCCTTCCTCCTTGTTGCTCACTTTTGCTTCTTTGCCCTACCTAGAATGCAGGTGTGAAGTTAAATTTTGACTTAACAGCAACGATGGGGATAATGTTACTTACCAAGGGTGATGAAATAAAATGAGCAATGGAAATTGGGCTACTGATGACCCAGCCTTTAGCCATTTATATCTAAATTATCTATTTAAAATGTGCCCCCTGTTTTTATTTTAAACCACTGTAGCTGGGTTTCTAAGAATTACCTGCAGCCAAAGGATATCCTTTATCATATATCTTTAAGACAAATTGACTTCTGACAAAAATTTTTGAGGAGGTAGCATTCAATGTGAACACCCATATCCTCTCTCTCCCTCTGTGCCTCCATTCTTGCCATTTCTTCCATCTGGATTGCCCTTTCCTCCTACCATCTCTGCTGACGTGCATCATTTATTTGTTTAGGTAGCAATTATATGACTGTGCTGTTAGAATTATCACATGTGCATGTATGCACACACACACACACACACACAACTTGGGCAAGTTGATGTGAGGGAAATAAGATGTGAAAATAAATACTCATAATGAGGAATTGGGGGAATCTCAAAGTCTCAAGTCATAGACCAGTCAGGTAGTCAGCACCAGGGGAGTCAGAGATGGCTTCTCAGAGGAGATCGTGGTTGATCTTACTCTTTAAGAGAGTCAGATGAATTTTTTTTTTTATCTCTATTCTTCACATCCTACCTTAAATGCTGCCTTTTCTACAAAGCAGCCCTGAAATGGCTTCAGTCAGAAAATATCTTTACTACAGTACCTTATTTGTTGCTAGTGTCTGTCCCTTGCTGCCCTGCAGGTTACTTAAGATTCTAAATCTCCCACCTCCTTTACCAGTCTTTAGGGCAGGGACTACACCTGCCTCAACTTCACATCCTACCATGGTGCTTTGTACATAGTAGATGACAATAAATGTTAGTTGAATGAGATTAATGATCTTTTCTTTTGACTTTAGATTCTCAGTGCCTTAACCTCATCTCTCCTGGTGTCTGGCTTATTCCTTGGATAAGGAGGGCTCAACAGGTGGCTACCGCTGGCTCCTTCCTCAACTATGCAATGATCCACCAGAAGATACTTTTACTCCTTCAGCCCTTCTTTTCCCAGAGGCCTCTAGGAAGGGACATGCTGGCAGCCCAGTGATAGCCAACCCAAGGGCCACTGGCATGGCCGCAAGAGCAGTAGCAGAGAAGGGGACACAGCGGCCAACCCCACAAGAAGGTGGGGAGCCGGACACGCCACCTCCTGGCTGCAGAGTCCCAGCAGTTGAACGGATTCCAGAGGAAAGAGGCTACTGCCCTGCTGAGACTCAAAGCTCACAACGTGCTCATGGGTTTTGGTGAGAGTTGGAAGAAGCCTATCAACCAGATGTCGGGTAACCTTGTATCATAAAGCTCACATCAAGCCAACTCTCTCAAGGAAAAGGGTTGGGAGCAATGTACTGATACAGTGGCGTACTAAATCAGAACTTGAACAGCCTTGTCTTCTTACTCTGGGGTTCTTAGGCTCACAAAAAGGGCAGTGCCATCTATACAGAGTGCCATCCACTGCACTCATCTCTCCCTCCTTGTTGGGTACAGAGGGTTCGTTCTGAGTAGATATATAAAGGTCTGCAACCCCATCCTTGATCTTGTGAGAAATATTGTTTTGCTGTTAACCGGGTTAAAGAATCAACCCTGTGTAAATTTGGTAATAAAATATTGTTGTTTTTTTTTAAGACTTTCTATGTCCACATACATGTTCAGAAAGGTTTTGCCTGTTTGCTGCCTACAATCACTCCTGGAGAAAATGGGTCAGAGGGCATGGAGAATCCACCTGTGTGGGCATTGTATTGGGAGAAGTCAAAGCTGGAACAGCTCACCTGTGGCTCTCTCTTCCCCTACAAAAGGACTTATATGACTGCCTGGAAAAGGATGGTTCTGTCATCATGTAATCATGTTTCAAGGGCTCTTGATGGAACATCTATGAGTGTCCTTGGATGCAACAAGATAATAGAACTAATTTGGAACTACCATATCTCATCTGCAGAGAAACAACACAAGATTCTTTCCAGACCAATCTCAACTCATCACAGTACTCCAAATTATTTCACCTCCCACCTGAACTCCACAAAAATAGACTATAGGCATACCTATAGTATGCGGAGAACCCGCATATTGTGGGTTCAGTTCCAGACTACTGCAATAAAGCAAATCACATGAATATAAAAAAGTTACATAAAACTTTATATAACTTTAAAGTTATATAACTATATAAAAGTTATGTTTATACCATACTGTAGTCTATTAAGTGTACAATAGCATTATGTCTAAAAAAATGCACATACATGAATTTAAAAATAACTTATTGCTATTTATTTAGGGGGAACTGAGGATCAGTAAGTCAAATAATTCTTATCTCTTCAGTGCCAGCAGTCCCTCAGGTAGACATGGAGAAGCACTTTGTTTTTAATAGGAAGAGTTCACAGTTGTAGCTGAAGTTCACAGTCTTGTTAAACTATATAACGCACAATTTTTGATTTGGCACTATTCAGAATTCTTGTCAATTCTATGCAACACTCATTATTGTTGGGGTTTTTTGTTTGTTTGTTTTTGTTTTTGTTTAGCATTAGCTGCTAAAATGACTTCACAGTACTGGGATGAATGACTTGACTGTGAGACTGTATTAATTGTAATGTGGACAAATCTTATTTTGCATAATGTGTCATTTATATGTATATTCTTTTCACAATATACCCACTTGACAATGTTTAAATCCCAGACTAGGATTGCTGATCTGCACATTTTAATTATGTGGTTATTAGGTTATAAAACTTAACTTCACTCAAGGTTATTGGGTTCTACTCTCCTCTCTGTTGTCACGGAAGCTATGAGGAGGTCCCTCATACAAGTTTCTTAGTGTTTTGCATGCAACAGGCCATACAAGTGAGAAAGACACTGAGCTCTGTATGTGTGTGTTTGTGTAAATGTGCATACATGCAAATGCACATACTGCATGGCCACCATCCTCCTGGCCTATGTCCTCTCCCTGTCTGCCCAGCCCCTCCTGTTCTCTCTGAGCCTCTGGACCCTCCTCAGAATGTGGTTGGGTGGCTCTTATGATTCTGATGGGTTGCAAGTTCTCATTCCGAAGCTATGGAATGGAAATTGTAGTACCTTCTCTAAAAAGAAAACAAAAAACTTTGACTTTTAATTTATATAGTGATATGCTGATTTAAGCTACCTCGTAGTTAATTTTGTTGTCTTTTCTGCATGCAGTGTGGAGGTAGCTGTTACAAGAGGCATGGTTTGTATACAGACATTTGAGTTCTTTTGTACAAATGCTTGCTTAGGTCATCAGTGATAAGGGAGGTAACAAATGCAGCACTCTCCCCTAAACCATCCCCTTTTCTGCTTTCTGTGTATTTCTTGTTCAGATACCAAAGCAGCTATAAATCCATGTAATACCAAGTGTATGGGTATTATGCTAGGGTAGTTTCAGTGTGCCAACTTTAATATAAACCAGTAAAATAGTATTACTGTTTCTTTTATTTGTTTTATTTTAACAAACATATTCATTAAATATTTTGGTACAAACAAACAAAAAATAAATATTACTAAAAAAATGCTAACCATCATCTGAGCCTACAATAAGTCATAATCATTTTTGCTGGTGGAGGGTCTTGCCTTGATGTTGATGGCTGCTGACTGCTCAGGGTGGTGGTAGCTGAAGGTTGGGGTAACTGTTTGCTACATGAGTTGACACTTCATTTCACAAAACATTTCTCTGTAGCATGTGATGCTTAGCGTTTTACCCACAATATGTCTTCTTTCAAAATTGAAGTCAATTCTCTTAAACCCTGCTACTCCATTATCAACTGAGTTTATGTAATATTCTAAGTACTTGTTCTCATTTCAACAATGCTTCAATAGTATTTTCACCAGGAGTAAATTCCATCTCAAGAAATCAGTTTCTGAAAGATAGATGATAAAGACTGAAATGATATAATCTAGGAATGCCTACAGTGTATAATGATAGTGACTAAATGTACAAATTTAAAAAATGTTTTTGCATGAGGGGAAAACATAGGAATGTCATTACTGCAGGATGTTGAAAATTGATAGTAATTAATATTTTAGAATTTTAACTTATGTGTGAGAATAAAATGTTCATTTGGTACAAAATTTATATTTCCACTAGTGCATTTCCTAATATAACTTATGTAGACATAAGTTGAACATCATAAGCATATGGAACCTTGAGTAGGACATGAGATTTTGTTGGTTTGTCCAGAGGGATGCCCTGATAAATTCCAGAGTGATTTGAACAGTGAATAAAAAAGTATTTGCAAAGTTCCCTTCAGGAAATGGAGAGAAAGGGGGAAAATTCAACTTTCCCAAGTTGAATTCTTGATATTCTCACAAGCAGTAGAGACAAACAAAGCAATAGGCTGAGCCCCCAATCTTGGGGGTTGTTCATATGAAACTTAACCCAACAAAGGATAGGTCAAGCCTACTTAAAATTAGGCCTAAGAGTCACCCCCAAGAGAACCTCTTTTGTTGCTCAGATGTGGCCTCTCTCTCCAGCTAACACAACAAGTAAACTCACTGCCCTCCCCCCGTCTACATGGGACATGACTCCTAGGGTTGTGGGCCTTCCTGGCAATGTGGGACAGAAATCCTAGAATGAGCTGAGACTCAACACCAAGGGATTGAGAAAACCTTCTTGACCAAAAGGGGGAAGAGTGAAAGGAGACAAAATAAAGTGTCAATGGCTGAGAGATTCCAAACAGAGCTGAGAGGTTATCCTGGAGGTTATTCTTCAGCTTTAAATAGATATCACCTTGTTAGTCAAGATGTAATGGAGAGGCTGGGGGGAATTGCCTGAAAATGTAGAGCTGTGTTCCAGTAGCTATGTCTCTTGAAGATGATTGTATGATGATATAGCTTTTTCAATGTGACTGTGTGATTGTGAAAACCTTGTGTCTGATGCTCCTTTTATTTATCTTATCAACAGATGAGTAAAACATATGGAATAAAAATAAATAATGGGGGAACAAATGTTAAAATAAACTTGGATTGAAATGCTAGTGGTCAATAAAAGAGAAGGGTAATGGGTAAGGTATATATGAATTTTTTTTGTTGTCTTTTTATTTCTTTTTCTGAATTGATGCAAATGTTCTAAGAAATGATCATGATGATGAATATGCAACTATGTGATGATATTATGAATTACTGGTTAGATATGTAGAATGGAATGATCATAATAAAAGAGAACAAAGGAAAATTAAAAATAAGAAATCAGTTTCTTTGCTCATCCATAAGAGGCAACTTCTGATCAGTAGAAGTTTTATCATGAGATTGTTGCATTCAGTCACATCTTCAGGCTCCAAATTAATCCTTGTTCTCTTGCTATTTCCACCACATCTGCATTTACTGCCTCACCTAAAGTCTTGAATCCCTTAAAGTCATCCATAAGGGTTGGAATCAACTTCTTCTAAACACCTGTTAATGTTGATATTTTTACTCCCTCCCATGAATCACAAATGTTTTTAAATGGCATCCAGAATGGTGAATCCTTTCTAAAAGGTTTTCAATTCACTTTGCCCAAATCTATCAAAGGAATCATTATCTATGACAGCTCTAGTTTATGATGGATGGCTTTTCCCTCATTAAAATTGAATTTTGTAACAAAAGCTATAAAATTACAAAATTCCTCAAAGAAAGGCTGATTTTTTTTCACAAAGGTATTTTATCAAAAGAAAAACATTGTTCTACAGCAAATTTTACTTTAACCCATAACGCATATTTGTTATGAACCCAAACGAATCAGGAATATGGTCTCTGAGTTTATTCACAAGAGACAAAGACAAATCACCCTGAAAACTATATTAGGAAGTTCATTGACTGGAATTTATCATGGCCCAGGTGCCATGTTCACCCAGTTAGGTCTTCCTGTCATCACAGCATCACCCTCTAAAGAGCAGCTCTGAGATTAGATTGATTGACAGGATTATTTTTATAAAGATTAATTAAATTGAGGGCCCTCATTCTTTTCACCATTTCATTTTAGAATTTTTCTACATTTAAGCAAGTCTTTTGGAACCAACACTGAGAAACCAGTGTCAAAGTTTGGATCGTTAGTTTTAATTGCATTGTTTAATCTCTCTTCTGCCTAATTTCATTCTTTGCAATATGTAGTTTTAAGCCAAATACTTAAACAGGATTTATTATGAAAAGTAGCAATCACCTACCCCTAATCCCCTCTATTGCTTCCATAAAGGCAATCATTTCCAACTATTTTGACTTTTGTTTTAGCATCTAACTCCTTATCTCTGTATGTATAAGTTTATAATGCTACTTAATAATTTTCCCATTTTAATTATTAATTTTGAATATCTACAATGGAACATAAGGATTTAGCTCCCTTTATTATTTATACTTCCCCAAAGGACAGTGGACTTTTCCTTTTTTATCATTCTTCCAATAGAGATAAAATATAATTTTAATCAAATAAATATTCAGTATTTGTATTGCAATGATTCTACAAACACCATTTTCCACACATGAGCCAAGATGCTATATTTTCCATAATTTTTTGTTTTGCCCATTGTCTTAGTTTGCCAAGTCTGCTGTTACAAAGTACACAGACTGGTTGTTTTATGTTGTTTAATTTCTCTTCTGCCTGATTTCATTTATTGTTTCTCTATTTTGGAAATTAGAAGTCAAAAATCAAGGTGTCAGCATGAACATGCTTTCTCTGAAGTCTGTAGCATACTGGTCATGATTTGGTGGCAATTAATCTCTGACTCCATCACATGGCTGTCTCTCCCCCCATCTGACTCCTACTATGTCCAGATTTCCTCTGCTTATAATGACCCAAGTCAGACTGCATTAAGGCCCACCCTGATTCATTTCATCCTAACCTTAACTAATAACATCTCCAAAGATCTCAAAGTTATAAATAGGTTTATATCCACAAAATGAGGTAACAGGATTTGAACATGTCTTTGTGAGAGATATGATTCCATTCATGACACATATATTTAATAAACATCCCTTTTTAATTAACCAGTATCCCTATATATCTATCAAGCTCAATTTCTCTATCAGTTTATCTTCTTATAACACCCTGTCCTCCTGATTCAGTATGATTACCTGTTCTCTAGGTTTTCTGCTCAGCCATCACTATAGCAGCTCCTTTTTTCATCTTCCAAGGGATTCCATTTCCCTTTCACTAGTGTTGGATCTCTTGGATCCCTCATTTTCCTCTTTCCAAATTTACTTTTTTCTTTTAAAATAACACATTCTCCAGCAGATTCCTGAGAAATGAGAATTAACTGTAAGTTAATTTTGTGAAAACATTCATTTCTGAAAATGAATGCCTTATGCATTCAACAGACCAATCTTTTATTTTTATTTATTTATTTTTAATCCATACTTTTTACTCATCTGTCCATACTGTAGTGGAAAGGAGCATCAGAACAAGATTTTCACAATCACACAGTCACATTGAAAAAGCTATATCATCATACAATCATCTGCAAGAGACATGGCTACTGGAACACAGCTCTACATTTTCAGGCACTTCCCTCCAGCCTCTCCCTTACATCTTGAATAACAAAATGATATCCACTTAATGTGTAAGAATAACCTCCAGGATAACCTCTCAACTCTGTTTGGAATTTCTCAGCCATTGACACTTTGTCTCATTTCACTCTTCCCCCTTTGGTCGAGAAGTTTTTCTCAGTCTCTTGATGCTGAGTCTCAGCTCATTCTAGGGTTTTTCTTGATCCCTTGATGCTAGGTCTCAGCTCATTCAAGGATTTCTGTCCCATGTTGCCAGGAAGGTCCACACCCCTGGGAGTCATGTCCCATGCAGACAGGGGCAGGGTGGTGAATTTGCTTGTTGTGTTGGCTGGAGAGAGAGACCACATCTGAACAACAAAAGAGGTTCTCTTGGGGGTGACTCTTAGGCCTAATTTTAAGAAGGCTTGACCTATCCTTTGTAGGGTTAAGTATGAACAAACCCCAAGATTGAGGGCTTGGTCTATCGATTTGGTTGTCCTCACTGCTTGCAAAAATATCAGGCCTTCTCCATATGGGGAAGTTGAATTTTCCCCCTTTCTCACCATTCTCCCAAGGGGATTATATGAATACTTTTTATTCACTGTTCAAATCACTCTGGGATTTATCAGGGCATCCCTCTGGACAAACCTACAAAATCTCATGCCCTATTCAAGGTTCCATGTACTTATGGTGTTCATTAAACTGTTCATATAAGTTATATTAGGAAATGCACTAGTCAAAATATAAATTTTGTTACGAATAAATATTTTTTGCCTTAGTTTCATGCATAAGCTAAAGTTTTAAAATATGAATTACCATCTATTCTCAACACCCTGTAATATTGACTTTTTTTGTTCTACCTCATGCAAAAACATTTTTTAAATTGGACATTTAGTTGCTATCATTGTAGACTTTAGGTATTCTTAGATTATACCATCTCAGTCTTTATTGTTTATCTTTCTCAACAGACAAATCTTGGCTCATCTCTCAAGACAGAACAATTTTCACCTTCTCCAGAAAAAGAACTTACTGACTTCCCCAAGCAAAGTAAGCCTCCCTACCTCTTTGCCTCTACAACACTTCACTCATTTCTTCACACATTTAGCAAGTATTTATTGAGTACTCTCATAGGTCAGTCACTGTGCTATGTACAAAGGTGAAGAAACAGAAATGATTTGAGTTTGTTCATGGTATTTGAATCTAGTGCTATAAAAAGCAGAAACATGAAATTTATTTCTAATTTTTATATTTACATGAAACTAAGAATACTAAATCAAATGTAATGATAAAAAAATATCAGATGTGATGATAAAAAAAGTATTTAAGCCCTCTAGTCTACTATATTCTGGAGCAGCTAGAAGGAAAAATATGAGAGGGTCATATGGTAGCCCATGACAAACTCTGGGATCTGTCCTGTAACCATGTTTTGAAGAGTGCTTTGAAAACTATTGCTTTTTTATTTCTTTGCTTTGTATATATGTTATACTATACAATAAAAAAAGTTTACCAAAAAAAAAGAATACTAGAAGAGAATAAGGGCCTATAAATTAAACAAGGAGGTCAAATTGAAGGAATTATGGTAAAGTTATTATGTGATGGACTTAGTCTTGATAGTTTACCTGAACCCCAAATTAAAAACCTGTAGTTTGGATTTGGTGTGTAAATTGACAGAATACAATTTATTCAAGTACACGGTAGTTATGAGGAAATGACTGTAATTATTTTAGGTTAAATATAATAAAAAGAAACAAGTGTTAATAAGGAAGGGAAAAAAAGAGTTAACCAGTTTGAAAATAGGCAAAGAATATGCAAGGGAGGGAAAGAACTTGAGATTAAGCCAGAAGTGGAAAAATCTCCAAACATTCTAAAATAAGGCCATGATAGCTATAGCACAGTGAATGTGGAGGAGGGTGGTGGGTGATAAGGACTGAAGGCAGAGGCTAGGTGAGGCAAGAACATGTTAAGGTAGCCTTTTATTCTCAGTGTAATGAAAACTATTGGAGAAATTTCAGCAGGGCATGACATGATCTATCTATGTCCTTAAATGAAGTTAGGGTGGAGATGGTGAGCCAGAAAGGAAATTCTTTCAATCATCCTGACTTGAGAGACTGGTGATGTAAACTAGTCTGGGATAGTGGAGGTGGGCAGAAGTGGGTTGATTGGGAAATAGTGAATAAGGAGAACTGACAGAATCTGGTGGTCGATTTATTTTGGAAATTGCAGAGAGAGGAAAAGATCCCCAGATTATTTATTGACTATTGTACTGAGATGCCATTTACTGAAATTAAAACCCCAGAGGAGTTAGTTGGTTTGGGAAAAGAACAAAAATTTCCCTTAGACAAAATATACTGAAATGCCCATGAGACATTCAAATAGGCAAATTAGTAAGCAGTTCTATGTATGAGTCTAGAGCTCAAAAGAAATCTGGGCTGGGAAAAAAATGAGGAAGTTGTTGAAATATAAAAGGTAAATATTGTCAGGGGTGTGCATGAGACCACTTCAGCTAGGGTGAGAGGGTGATGTGTGGAGACAATAGTGCCCTGGTGAAATCCAAGAGCTTCCACGTTTAAAGACAGTGTTGGAGGAGAGTCCAGGGAAAAAGACCGAGAAAGAGATGTGAGAAAGGAGACTGTTCAGATGAGCGTGATGCACAGACAAGAAGTGTCTGGTGAGGAAAAAGATGATCATCTGTGTCAAATGGTGCTGAGAGATCTAGTTTGATAAGGAACAACCTTTTGATGGATGACAACCCTGACATCATTGGTGACTTTGGCAAAGGCAATTTCTGTGGCGTATTGGACCATAAACCTGTCCGGAGTGAGAAGAAAAGAAGATAGTGACAAATTGGAGATAATGAGCATAGGCAGTTCTTTGGAGAGTTTTGGCACACAAATGGAAGCAGAGAAATTTGATGGTATTGCAGAGGGATGTGTAATTGAGAAAAAGCTTTAATTCATAGAAGGAGCTACAGCATGTTATATTTTCTGAGGCTGATCCAGCAGAGATGGGGAGGCTGAGATGCAGGAAAGAGGGGAACCAAAAAAATCCCCTCTTGTTGTCTCTAGCTTTTGGTCTCTGTCACCTCTCCATTCAAACCATCCCTGTCTCAGTTCTCATGAAAACATTTTCCTATTTTGTTCATTTTTCCAAATTAATGAGTAGAATATTTGATACATTTCTTTAAAAATGGTTTATTTTTCCTGTTTTGACACTTGATTGATTTTTTCTCTCCCTTGTGTATCTTCTCACTGGAAAACAAATTCTCAATCCTCTGTGATACTGCCTATCCCTTGCATAAAATCTTGGGCAAGTTACATGACGTTTTTGTGCCATAATATCATTAAAATGAGTTTAATAGTAATTCTCAACTCATAGTACTTTTTAAGGGTTAAATTAAATGCTAATAAGGCACTTAAAACAATGCCTGGTACTCATTAGGGATTTAATAAATGTTAGCTGTTATTGTGGCTATGGTCACCATTATCATTTGAGGAAAACGGGTGGCTCCAAATAAATGGCATTTTCCCTAAAACCCAGTCTTCTGAGTGGAGGTAGGGGCACATTGTCATTTTAGGCAGGAGTTTCTTACGGAAACACTTACAGGATAATGTTTACCTCATACTCATTTTGTAATGTTAGCTTTATCTATGCCAGAGTTTTTCTTTTAGAGTTAGGCTAAATATAATTTTCTATGGAAATATTTATTAACTGCTTCCGAAGTCTCTACAAAGTTTACAAAACAATTGAAATTAACTTTCAAGTTTATTACTTTTAATTATAGCTGAGGAAAACACAGCAAAGGTGCCTTGCAGTAGTGTGGTCTTTTGTTGACTTTGTGGAAAAGCTGCATTGTCACATCTGCACAGCTGCAAGCTGTATGACTTTGTTTCAAGATCTTTGTTTCACGCTCCCAGCCCTGTTCTATGGGTCACTGAAATCCTATCTCCTGTCAACTCATTTCACTTTTTTCATGAAGCAAAAGCAAAAATAAAAATAAAAATGCCAGTTAAAAGCAACAGACAATTTAATGTTTTATAATGCAAGAGAAGTAAAGTTAGATCAAAATCTAAGATATGGGTATTTTGTTGACATATTTAAATATGACAAAGAAATGCGAAGGAAGCAATTTTATAATTTTGCCAAAGACAAAAGATATTACAGCAAAAACGTAGGCTAAGGACTGAGCACCTGACAGTCAGATCAGCATTCTGACAGATTTGTTTCCCAAACAATCAGTGCATCGCTTTAGCAGTTCCAGACAATTAAAATCAAGTTAATTTCCTCATCTGCAAAAGGGAGTGGTAAATATTCTTCACTATCTCCAAATTATTGTGCAGTGTTTAATTAAGGGCACTTTAAGCAAGTACAAAAATGGTTAAGTTCATCTGTAACAATGATGAAAATGACAGAACTAATTAGAGTATTAGAAGATCACAGATGAGACAAGACATCTCACCTTAATCTCTTAAAATGAGGTTCAGAAATTTTGAAGGGATTGAGATTCTTACCCAGCATGAGAGCTACCATGTTATCCTGTCCACAGTTTCATAGATGCTGGCAGAAGACGTAAGACCCAGGGGTCAGAGACAAAGGACTTTATTACCCATGGCACAGCAGACAACGTGAGCTTCATGTTCACATTAATTCACTTTGCTTCCCAAGTCCCATGAGGGTAATATGGTGGCAGACACAGATGGATGCTGCATGCACAGCAATACTGTGTCACAGCTGAAGAGCTGAGCTTAGGAAATCCTCAATCTTACTGGGTAGATGCTAGCAAACTTGCCTAGCCTCTTTACAAGACTCTTTCCTCCTAGTCAAGGAACAAATCTGTCATTTGCCCTACAGGAAGACATTAACTATAAAATGTAGAAATGCAGGAGCAACCTGTGACTTGCTTCTGATAAATAGAATATTGCAAAGAAGATGGAATATCACTCCCATGATAAACACAAACACATATACATACATACACACAAATGTATAACTCTTAGAAGACTGGAAAGAGAGATTCTTCTGTTGGCCTTAAAGAAGCAAGCTACCATACTGTGACTCCCTCTCTAGAGGGTCATGAGGCAAGGAACTATAGGTGGCTTCTACAACCTGAAGGGTGCTAGGACATTCAACAACCAATAAGAAGCCAGGCCCTCAGTTATATACATATAAAGATATGAATTCTGTCAACAACCTGCATGAACTTGGAAGAAGATTCTTCCCTAGGGGAGCTTCTAAATGAGAATGCAGTCAAGCCAACATCATGTCTGTAGTCTTTTGAGAGCCTCAGCCAAGGACTTAGCAAAGCAAAGACCAGAATCCTGCTTGAACCATGGAAACTGTAAGTTAATAAATATGGGTTGCTTTAAGCCAAAAAAATTTGTGAAATTTGTTATACAACAGTAGAAAACTAATAGCTCAGCAGAGACCCAAATTTAATCTGTTAAACACCATTTCTCTTGTATATTAAACTCAGTAGAAATGAGATCCTTTTGAGATTTAACTCATAACTGTATTTGTTGAAGTCTTGAAGGCTTAGTGCTGACCCTATGTACATAACTGCTTAGATTCTATACATTTTTTATACCAACAACTGTTGTGGGGGGATTGTTTCATAGTCATTGTACTTAGAATGGAACTAAGATTCAACCTTCAGTTGATCCTCAAACCCTTGTTGTTTTCTTTGGTGAAACCTCTTAAATTTTACCAATAAACAGACTCTCTCTTCATTGGACCCACAGTCAGATATTGCCACAAAATTTAGCATTTAACTTTCCTTAACAATTGCATTTTTTCTCCAGCATAATCATAGGTCCTCTATTTGTCTTACAGATATATTTATATTTTACACAGTGCTAGGCAAAAAGGAGATGTTCATTAAATATTTGTTGATTTAAAAACCTGATTTGATATTCAAGGATTTTGCTTATAATTAATCTATCTCAATATTTCAGAATTAAACCACTACAAAATTTGGCTCCCCTGGGGTTGTTTTACCTTATCCCCATATGCCCAGGAGTGAGTTAATTCTGAAAAATCTCCAGAACAAAATGAAATCTTAGGTTAAAACTGCTTCCTAGGTTAGTACTATTTTCAGTCACTGTGTGGCATAATTTATCCTCATGCCAAAGAGAACATTTATTTAAATACTTAAGATTAGTCTTTATGTGAAAAATAAATCAGAAGTCAACAGATTTGTTCCACAAAAATAATGGAATAGATAATTGGATGATCATAAAAATGAAGATAAAAGAAATTTCAGAGCAACTTCTAAAATTACTTTGTTGTAAATAAGGAAACAAATAAATAAATAGATAAAACATCATATGTCTGTGGTTATTGGATGTCTGATAAATTTAGGTGACAATTTCATTAGCCATAATTTTAGGCCAGACACTCCTCATCCATAAATTTTCCATAGTAGCAAACAGGCAGCATTATTGGGATGATGTATCACAGAACTTTTACATCATAGACCTTTTGCATTTCACCTCAAACTGGAGTATATCTGTCTAGATAAAGTAGCAGACAGTGTCATGCTTTATGCTTTAAGAAAAAAACTAATTAGGCTAGAAAGATTGATAGTGATTGTTATGGCTCTTACATCTTGTTCATTTTCTGCAGAGGCTAGAGGGGAACAAAAGCTAAACATTTACAAAATTCAATTCGTTAAACAAAAAGCATTTTCGTGCCAGAAATAAGGAACTATAGGGATTTTTTTTAACCCATTCAAATTTGGAGATAAATCAACATCTCTTTCTCTAACTCTCTTTCACAAACACTCATACACACACACACACACACACACACACACACACACACAGAAATTTGAGATTCCTGCTTGTCTCTTATCTATGTGCACCTGTTTAACTGAGGAAGTTCAAAAATTGTGAAACCATTAAAGTTATACCTGTCATTTTAGCCATAAACCAGTAGCCACTCACTGCTTCCTTTTGAAAATAACTTTGTTAAAACAATTTTTAAATGCCCATGCACATTTTATTAATAAAAACAAACAGTGCCAAGTCAAACAATTAAAGTCTCTTTATAGTCCATAAAATATTACAAAAAAGTTTATTTGGGTTTCAATAAAAAAACTATTGTTTTAGGACAGGCAGCTAACAGTAACATTAATTGTTTTGTGAATAAATTTTAAAACAGACTATGGCCTGCACTGAAATTCCTTTTTCTTTTATAAAAAAAGAACTATTAGAAATGACTGACAAATTTTGAGTAAAACTGTTAAAACATCTCTTTATTTAATTTCAAACTTTATAATAGATTATAAGAAGATGCTTATGAAACAAATACATTTGTTTCAGTACATGTCTTTAAATGATAGACTTATAAGTATGTAAATAACTATATAATAAAACATTTCCAAATGTTGCCTGTAAGAAGTCAGGCAAATTTTTCCTTAAGCAATAAACCATTCCCCATTCCAAGCCTTCAAGATAGTTTATATAGCTGCACCAGCATGGCAATAAACTTATACCCAACAAACAAAAGTAGACAAACAAACAAACAAAAAAACCTTTGTAATTTGTCTGCTGCAAAATAATGCAAAAAATATATATGTAAGCTTGATGGAACCACAATAGTTAATATAATTTAAGGGAAAATAAAGACATAATAAAAGTTATAGCATTTTAATGTTTAAAAAAGTAGAGCTTTGCTATTTTCCTTGGTTATTTGGATACTGCATGATTTAACAAAATAAAAACTTGCTATGTAATCTTGCTATCCATCGGTTATTGGCACCATTCAAAGCACACTGCAAATAAATGACCATTCAGTGTACCATTTTCTACAAAAGGATAGCATTTTATTTTCATTGATGTGGATGAAGTACAATTTCTTCAGCAAACTCAGCAAGAATTGTTAAGGCAGCAAAAATGAACTCTGAATTTGAAAAAAAAAATTGGAAAATGAAAACATAAAATCATAGGACTTCCGGGAATATGACCAAATAGAGTAGCTGGAGATTAGCCCTTCTCCTCGGAAAAGTTAGAAAAGGGACAGGAGGGTGACTAGGGGGGCGATTCGGGAGTGCAGCTGACCTGGGAGAGTCTTCTGCACACATGGGGCAGCTTTAGTTGCAGAGGCCAAGGAACTGAGAAGCAGAAGGCTGGAGCCTGGGGAGGAGGCACTGAGCTATGGAGCCTGCAGGAGTGAAGGGAAGGTAGCCCGGGACTGGGAAGTAAACCAGGCCACTTTCCTTGGGCGGGCTATGCTCTGCACAGCCCTGTAATGGGTGACTGACCCCACACCCTACACAGTTACCTTCTGCCGTACCTAACACTACAGGCACCACAACCCACCAGCCCCCAGTGCATGTACCTGCCCCACACCCCCACCCCAAATGTAGCCCAACCTACCTCTCCTGCATCCCTCCAAGCACTGCCTCCCCCTCCCTATTCCCTGTAGGTTGTTGCCAGTGCATAAATGTTGTGGGCACTGACCTCCATACCTAGGTACCCCTGCTCCCATGACCATAGTGTCACACAGCTTCAGTCTGCCCCACACCCTCCAGCTCTGTGCATCCATTTATGGCACTCCTAGGCTCATGCATGTGCATGGGACCCCAATCATGTCATTCAGCTCTGGGAACCACATTTTGCAGCAGTCCTAGAAACTCGCATGTGCACACCTTCAGCCACGCTTCCCAGCTCTAAGAAAGTGCCAAACTGCACAGCAGGGTCACATCCACCCCCAACTGAAGGCATAATATCGACCTGCTG
Source organism: Myrmecophaga tridactyla (assembly GCA_004026745.1). Lineage (NCBI taxonomy): Eukaryota > Metazoa > Chordata > Mammalia > Pilosa > Myrmecophagidae > Myrmecophaga > Myrmecophaga tridactyla. Next base: position 20,776 of record PVIY010020263.1, on the reverse strand, counting down.
CCACAGCTCTATGCATGCGCACAAAGGGCCCCATGCCTTAGACTAGTGCACACCAAGGTTACACCCCCCAGACCAGTGCACCCACGCAGCTACATCCTCCCTGGCCTCTAGGTGCCCACATTCACAAGCATCAGTGTAACATCCCCAATCTGCACCTATACCTCCCCTATAACAAATCACCTCACTGAGTGCTGCACCCTGTGCCCTGCTCCCTGTTGTACAACCATCCTGCAAGCACAAGGCCTCAGATGACTGAAAGAAATCAACACCCAAAGTAAATCAATCAAGATATTTTCATGCCATGAAGACAGCAGAAGATCATTAAGCATATCATGATGCAAACACATATAGCCCTGTCTAAGGACCAAATTAAAACACCAGAAGAGACATAGACATTGAAACAAGTAATCAAAGATGTTCATACAACTCTACTTAATAAAATAACTGAGATAGCAAATGGCATAAAGGAGATCAAGGAGACAGTAGAATAGCATAAAGAGGAATTTGAAAGAATAAATAGAAAAATAGCAGATACACAGAGATTAAAGACTCTGTTGACCAAATAAAAAAACATACACAACACCACACAACAGCAGATTTAAAGAGATGGAAGAAAGAATAAGTGATATAGAGGACAGGATAATTGACTTCAAAGACTCAAAAGAGCAAATGGCAAAAAAGATGGAAAACATTGAGTTGGATCTCAGGGAATTGATAGACAAAACAAAGTGCACAAATACAAAAATCATTGATGTCCCAGATGGAGAAGAAAGGAGTAAAGGCTAGGAAGAGTAGTTGAGGATATAGTGGGGGAAAACTTCCCAACCCTCAAAAAGGACATGAATATACAAGTCAAAGAAGCTCAACAAACTCCAAACAGAATAAATTTGAATAGGCTTTCCCCAAGGCATGCACTAGTCAGTCTGTCAAATGTTGAAGAGAAATAAAAAATCTTTAAAGCAACAAGAGAAAAACAATCTACTACATACAAGGAAAACCAAATAAGACTGAGTTCATACTACACAACTAGCACCCTGGAAGCAAGAAAGCAGTGGTATGATATATTCAGGATCCAGAAAGAGAAAGACTTCCAGCCAAGAATTCTGTACCCTGCCAAATTGTCCTTCACAGTTGAGGGAGAGATTAAAATTTTCACATCCAAAGAATTCCTGAAAGAATTTGTCAGCAAGAGACCAGCCCTACAAGAAATTCTAAAAGGAGTTCTGCTAGCTGAAAAAAAAAGACAGGAGAGAGAGGTCTGGAGGAGGGCACAGAATTGAAGAGTACCACTAAAGGTAATTTAAAGAATACAAAGAGAAAGAGGGGAAAAAGTATATGGATCTGACAAATTAAAAAAAAAAGGTAACATGATGGATTCAAGAAATACATTTTCATTAATAACTTTGAATGTTAGTGGACTAAATGTACCAATTAAAAGATACAGATTGGCATAATGGATTAAGAAGCATAATCCAGGTATATGATGCTTACAAGAGACTCATCGTAGACACAAGGATACAAATAGATTGAAAGTGAAAGGATGGAAAAGGATTTTCCATGCAAGTTATAACAAAAGGAAAGCAGGAATAGCTATACTAATATCAGACAAAATAGACTTTAAATACAAAGACATCATAAAAGATAAAGAAGGACACTATATACTAATTAAAAGGTCAATTCACCAATAAGATATAACAATCATAAATTTTTATGATTGGATCAAGGAGCTCCAAAGTACATGAGACAGACATTGGCAAAACTGAAGGGAGCAATAGATGTTCAAAAACAGTAGTAGGAGACTTTCACCCCCAGAGAACTTTTGTTGCTCAGATGTGGCCTCTCTCTCAGCCAATATGACAAGCAAACTCACTGCCCTCCTCCTCTCTATGTGGGACATGACTCCAGGGGTGTAAACCTGGTGGACAGAAATACAAGAATGAGCTGGGACTCCTCATCAAGGGATTGAGAAAAATCACTTGATCAAAAGGGGGAAGAGAGAAATGAGACAAAATAAAGTTTCAATGGCTGAGAGATCTCAAACAGAGTGGAGAGGTTATCCTGGAAGTTATTCTTACACACTATATAGATATCACTTTTTTAGATAAGGTATAATGGAGAGGCTGGAGGAAGTGTCTGAAAATGTAGAGCTGTGTTCCAGTAGCCATGTTTCTTGAAGATGACTGTATAATGATATAGCTTTGCAATGTGACTGTGTGATTGTGAAAATGTTGTGTCTGATGCTCCTTTTATCTACCTTATGGACAGATGAATAAAACATGTGGATTAAAAATAAATAAATAATGGGGGAACAAATATTAAAATAAATTTAGTAGATTGAAATGCTTGTGATTGGTGAAAGGGAGGGGAAGGGGTTATGATATGTATGAATTTTTTTCTTTTTATTTCTTTTTCTGGATTGTTGCAAATGTTCTAAGAAGTGATTATGGTGATGAATATACAACTGTGTAATGATATTGTGAGTTATTGATTATATACTAAGAAAGGAATGATCATATGGTAAGAATGTTTGTGTTTGTATGTTGTTATGTTTAAAAAAATTAAATAAAAAAAACAGTAGTAGACTTTAATACATCACTCCCTTCTATAGATAGAACAACCATATATAAGATCAACAAGGAAACAGAGAAATTAAATTACTAGATAAATGAATTAGACCTAGCAGACATATATAGGTCATTGCACCTCAAAGCACAAGGATATACATTCTTCTCTAGTGCTCATGGGATATTCTCCAGGATAGATCATACGCCGGGGCACAAAGCAGGTCTTTATAAATTTTAAAACTTTGAAACTATTCAAATAATTTTTCAAAAAATTTTTGAAATTATTCAAAAAACTTTTTCTGACCATAATGGGATAAAGCTGGATCTCAATAACCACCAAAGAATGACAACATTCATAAATCTCCAGAGATTAAATAACAGACTCTTAAACAATTGGTAGATCAAAGAAGAAATTGTTAGAGAAATCAGTAGCTAACTGAAGATAAATGAAAATGAGACTACAACTTATCATATCTTATAAGATGCAGCAAAAACTGTGATGAGAAGGAAATTTGTTGCCCTAAATGCCTATATTAAAAAAAAGAAAGAAAGAGAAAAAATCAAGGACTTAACACCACACCTGGAGGAATGTGAGAAAGAACAGCAAACTAACCCAAAAGCAAATAGAAGAAGAGAAATAATAAAGATTAAAGCAGAGATAAAAGAATAGGGGGGAAAAAAAACAATAGAAAGATTCAATAAAACCAAAAGTTGGTTCATTGAGAAAATGAATACAATTGATGGGCCACTAGCAAAACTGGCAAAAATAAATAAATAAATAAGAGTGAGGATGCAAATAAAATCAGAAATGAAAAGGGGTGTGTTACCACAGACCCTGAAGAAATAAAAGAAATCATAAGAGGATATTATGCACAACTATATGCCAACAAACTAGACAACTTAGATGAAAAGGACAAATTCCTGGAGACACAAAAACAAGCTACACTGACTCATGAAGAAATCAAAGATCTCAACAAACCAATCACAAGGAAAGAAATTCAATCAGTCATCAAAAATCTTCCTTCCAAGAAAGCCCATGGCCAGATGGCTTCACAGGGGAATTTTATCAAACATTCCATGAAGAACTAACACCAATTCCCTTCAAACTTCTCCAAAGAAATGAGGAAAAAGGAACTATACTTAACTCATTTTATGAAGCTAATATCATGTTAATACCAAAAGTGGGTAAAGATGTTATAAGGAAAACTATAGGCCAATCTGTCTAATGAACATAGATGAAAAAAATTCTCACTAAAATATTAGCAAATTGAATCCAACAACATATTAAAAGAATTATACACCATGACCAAGTGGGGATTATACCAGAATGCAAGGAGGATTCAACACAAGATAATCAATTAAGGTAATACAGCACATTAACAAATCAAAAGGGAAAAATCACATGATCATCTCAATTGATGCTGAAAAAGCATTCAACAAAGTTAAGCATACTTTTCTGATAAAAAAAAAACACTGCAAAAGATAAGAATCAAAGGTAGTTACCTCAATATGATAAAGGGATTACATGAAAAAATGATGGCCAGCATTGTACTCAATGGAGAGAGACTGAAAGCCTTCCAACTAAGATCAGGTACAAAACAAGGATGCTCATTGTCAGCACTACTATTCAACATTGTGCTGGAAGGTCTAGCTAGAGCAATCAGGCAGGACAAAGAAATAAAAGGCATCCAAATTGGACAGGATGAAGTAAAACTCTAATTGTTTGCAGATGATATGATTCTATACTTGGATGATCCTGAAAAATCTATAGCAAAGTTACTTGGGTTAGTAAACAAATTCAGCAAGGTCTGGATATAAAATTAATGTGCAAAAATCAGTAACATTTATATACACAAGCAATGACCTAGCTGAGGAGTCAGTTAAGGAAAAAAATCCATTCAAAATAGCAACTAAAAGATTCAAATACTTAGGAATGAACTTAACCAGGGACGTAAAGGACTTGTACACAGAAAACTTCATGACATTGTTAAAAGAAATCAAAGGAGATCTAAATAGGTGGAAAGACATTCCCTGCTCAAGGATAGGAAGGCTAAATATAGTTAAGATGTCAATTCTCCCCAAATTGATCTACAGATTCAACACAGTACCAATCAAAATTCCAACAATCTACTTTGAAGATTTGGAAAACCTAACTACCAAATTCATCCGGAAGGGAATGAGACCCTGAATAGTTAAAAGCATCATAAAAAAGAGAAGAACAAAGTGGGAGGATTAACATTCCCTGACTTTAAAACCTATTGTAAAGCCACAGTGGTCAAAACAGCATGGTACTGGCACAAAGATAGAAGCAATAACCAATGGAATTGAATCGAGAGTGCAGAAATAGACCACCAAATCTATGATCAACTGACTTTTGACAAGGCCCCCAAATCCTCTGAATGGGAAAAAGTCTTTTCCATAATTAGGCATGGAAGAACTGGATATCAATAGACAAAAGAATGAAAGAGGACCCCTATCTTATGCCCTACACAAAAATTAACTCAAAGTGGATCAAACACTTAAATATAACAATTAGCACCATAAAGCTTCTAGGAGAAAATGTAGGGACACAGCTTCAAGACCTAATAATAGGAGGTAGCTTCCTACACTTTATACCCAAAGCACAAGCAACAAAAGAAAAAATAGATAAATGGGAACTCCTTAAAATAAAATGATTCTGCACTTCAAAAGACTTTGTCAAAAAGGTGACAAGACAGCCAACTCAATGGGAGAAAATATTTGGAAATCACATATCAGACAAAGGTTTGATTTCCTGTATATACAAAGAAATCATACAACTCAACAACAACAAAAAAGCAAACAGCCCAATTATAAAATGGTCTAAAGACATGAATAGGCATTTTTCTGAAGCGCAAATACAGATGGCTCAAAAGATGCTCATTTTTATTGTCTATAAGGGAAATTCAGATCAATACTACAATGAGATACCACCTCACACCTATAAGAATGGCTGCTATTAAACAAACAGGGAACTAAATGTTGGAGAGGATATGGAGAAACTGGGACACTTATGCACTCCTGGTGGGAATATACAATGATGCAGCCACTATGGAAGACTGTTAGGTACTTCCTTAGGAAACAAAATATTGAGTTGTCCTATGACCCAGCAATAGCACTACTTGGTATATGCCCAGAAGAACTGAAAGCAATGACACAAACAGACATTTGCACACCAATGTTTATAGCAGCATTATTCACAATCACCAAAAGATGTAAGCAAACCAAATGCCCATCCAAAGACGAGTGGAGGGTACATGGGTAGTTCAGTGGTTAGAATGCCCGCCTTCCATACAGGAGACCTGAGTTTGATTTCCAGACCATGCACCCCCCCCCCAAAAAAAAGACTAGTGGAACAACAAAATGTGGCATATACATATGATGGAATATTATGAAGCAGTAAGAAAAAATGACGTCCTAAAACACATGAGAAGATGGATGAGCCTTGAGGACATAATGCTGAGTGAAGTAGTCAGACACAAAAGGATAGGTACTGTATGATTCCACTTTTATGACCAGCATAAAAGTATAATCAGAGGCTTGTAATACAGAATATAAGGGACTTAGAGATACATAGAAGCTAGAGATGGGTGAACCGTTAGCTAAAGAGGTTGAGCTCCAATGTAAAGGAATACATAGGAGTGAAGGTGGTTCTCTAGTGGGTCTATAAGTAATATCAACATATTGAAGATGAACAAGATTGAAAGGGGTTGTATAAACCTACATGCCCCACTGATTAACGCTAGAAATATGAATTAGTTCTTACAAGAATTATTTCAAAGATATGATTCTTGTCTAAAGAGTGTTTAAGTCCAGGGGGAAACGGCTATTGCATGCTTTGAGCTATATTCAAAAGGAAACCATCAGCACTACCACAGCAAAAGCAGAGGTAAATAATGGGAGGAGGGACAAGTTCTAAGAGGAGGTATAGATTTCCTATTTGGCAAGGGTATGTTTTACCGCTTTTCTTTCTCTTGGAAACAATGAAATCATCTAAAATTGAGAATGTTGATGGACTGTGAACTTTGGGCCCTCTACATGATGCCCAATGAATGCAGGTGGCTGAAGGATGCACTGATGGAGAAGTAGAATGGCGAACGATGGTGTGTACTCATGAATGAAGGCTATGCTGCTACAAAAAAGGAACAAAGTTGTGAGGCATGCAACGATGTGAATAAATGTGGGACATTTGGTGAAACAAAATAAGCCAGAAACAAAAGAACAAGAATGATATGGTCACCTTTAGAAAATGCTTATAAGAAAACAGGGGCCTAGACTGTAAGATTTTATAGGAGACACATTAAGTATGGAGTGGTGATTATTATTTCTGGATTTTGAGAGGCTGCTTTATATATATAACCTGATATTCAGAGATAAGAATGAAGCCGAACAGATTGGGGTTAAAATAATTCAGAACATAGGGGTATAGAAGACAGTGTCTATATTTTAGAACCAAACATACTCTTTGAGGCAATGGAAGAAAGGTTTATTTCACCTGGAACTGAAATTTTCTGTAGTGCATAATCTAATTCAACCTATCTTTTTAGCTCATTGGAATAATTGAAACACAGGGAACCCAGAATTAGAAAGAGGTCCTTTAATCCTTTATAGATTATTGTAATGCCATGATACATCCTAGAGTATATTAAGCAGATAATCAAAAAGTATTGGCAAAGTCCCCTGAGGGAAAGGAGAAAAATATGGAACTATTAAACCTTACTGTCAGGGAATCCCCTGATTCTGTGTCAAACTTTAGGGACACCCAAATCAATAGACCATGCCCTCAATCAGGAGGCTTACTCTTGTGAAGCTTATGTAGATAGTGGAGAAGCTTACACTATCTATAGGTATGCCTAAGAGTTACTTCTGGAGGACCTCTTTTGTTGCTCAGGTGTGGCCTCAGTCTCTCTAAGCTTAACTTTGCAAGTGAAATCATTGCTCTCTCCCCTACATGGGACATGACATCCAGGGTGAAAGTCTCCCTGGTGACATGGGAGATGACTCTCAGGGATGAATCCTGATCTGGCACTGTGGGATCAACAATTCCATCCTGACCAAAAGGGAGAATAGAAATGTAATTAACAAAGTATCAGTGACAGAGAGAGTTCAAATAGAGTTAAGAGGCTACTCTGTGGGTTGCTCTTAGGCAAGCTTCAGGTAGGCCTTCCTACCTATCATAACCTACCAACCCCAAACCAGGACCATTCCAGACAATCCTACAGAATACCCAAGGCAGTATATAATATTCCACAAGGTTTCCAGGCACTAGAGTAATTTTCCAGAAACCTACAAACTCCAGATGGGTCCCCAGTCCAGATAATTCCCAAAACCTAGCCCAGCCTCTCCAGAACATCAGATAGTTCCATCTCCCTACCCCATATTAGTGATGGACCCTTCCAATATGAAATATTTAGACTTGCTATAGGCCAACTACCCCTAAAGAGAGGGATGAAAATATCAAAGGTGATGGTGGAGTTATACGGAGAAGATAGGATTTAACAAATGAATATGAATGCAGAATTCTTAAATTGATATTTCTTTTAGTCTCCAGTATTTTAGAGCAGCTAGAAGTAAAAACCTAAAATTGTGAAATTGTAACGCATGTCAAACTCTGAAATATGTTATACAACTAATTGTGGTCTGTGCTTTGAAATTTATAGCTTTTTTGTATGTATGTTATTGTTCACAAAAAAAGAAGTAAAAGCATTTGATTGTGATGATAAAAAAAATGTTTAAGCCCTCTAGCCTCCTATATTCTGGAGCAGCTAGAAGGAAAAAGATAAGAGGATTGTATGGTAGCCCATGACAACTCTGGGATCTGTCCTGTCACTGCTTTTTGAAGAGTGCTTTGAAAACTATTGCTTTTTTATTTCTTTGCTTTATATATATGTTATACTATACAATAAAAAAAGTTTAAAAAAAAATCCTAAGAAGTAAATAATGACTGCATCAGCACACTGATGCACACCCATGCCACATTTTTTTAAATCCTACAAAAAAATCATCCTTGCTTACTTATTGGAGGTGCGTATCTAAATTCAATATCTTACCAATATCTTTTTGGGAGTAGGTGAAAAAGAAAAAATAAAAACCCATGTTAAAAAAAAAAGTTTCTTTTCCCCTACAATTTTTTCCTAAAGCTTAATTTGAAGCAGGAGACAGAGTCTACAAGCCAAGAAAATCAGTGTTCATCTTCATTTCCATTAAAGTCATCATGATCATCAACATCTTCGCAACTTAGGACACATGGGCATCTCCATTCTGGAGCCACTCTACTGAGATCTGCAGTAACTCATAGCCAATGTCCCATATGGACCACTGATTGAGTCACAGGCAGAAAACCTTGTGCCATTAAAAGTTGAACCTGATGATGTGACAAACATACCACTGATTGATCCCTGGGCCATTTCTGTCATATAAGATTTCAGAGCTTTAGGTACCAAACTTCTTGCAATTTTAAGGTCTTGGGCCAAACAGCTTCCTGATTCTAGTCCACAAGTCATTCTCATTCACTTTAATACTTCTATGTCATCATGAATTTTAAATGTTTTTCAAAATTAAACATACTCAAATTTGTCATTAGAAATACTGCAGTTGATCACTGTCTTCTTGCTGGTGTTCTCTATGATGAATGGGAGGTGGATGATGGAGTTGGAAGGAGGCAGTCGGCTGGCTTGCTGCTCTGCTTGACTATTTCTCTGCACCAAATTCTTGAAGGCAAGTTGCTGTAGAATAATTCCTTGAAGTTGAGACTGTTTCTGTTTCATTCTTTCAAGTCTTTTCTGTTTCTCTACCTCTAAATTCTGACATTCCTGAGTCAACTTACTAGGCAGAGCAATTCATTTGATTTTCTTCTTCTCCTTGGAGTTAGTGTTCATGGCCATTAAGACATATAAGGCATTGTAGACTCATCGTCTTATATTCTTCTGGTCATAAGCAGATTTATTTGGTAAAATGTGATTATGGGCAGCACCAAACTCCCTGACCAACTCATTTGCCACTTCATTGTAAGAAGTGGTTCCTTTCCTCTGAACCTTCTCACAAACCTTCATTGAAAATGCCACAGACCCTTGCCATTCTTCTCTCCTTTTCTGTTGCATTTCCCAGCTGACCAAAGTAGAGAGTCAGAAGTCTGGTTCTGTGATAGAAAGTGTGTGTTAGGGGTGTGTGGACATCCTACCAGGATAGTATTTGGCACTGCATGTCTTTGAGGTATACCAATTAACACTTGCTGTGCCATGTTGACATTGGATGGTTGCTTTCCAAGGGTTGCTTTCCAAGGGTATTTACTTTAGAAGGATGAACAGCTATAAATGATACCACACCTTTTCTAGGACTAAAATTCTGGTCTACAAAGAGCTTTAGTTCTCCATTGGCTTCAATTAGACAGCATCTTTTGCCATGTTACCAGATCCATGAAATCAATTCTATAAATGTTTACCCTCCAGAGAAGAAACAATGATTTTTTGACTGCACATGTGTGGCATACAGAGAGCACCAGGAAAGAGCACCAAGTAGACACCAAGCCATGTACACAGTGCCCGCACACAGGCTAGGCCCAGGTAAGGTAAAGGGGCTGGCCTGCTGGGGACCAGAATGGTCCTGGCTGCCCCCTTGCCATCCTGTTAAAACAATTTTAATACTTCTAAATCACAAAGCCTAAGTACAAAGATAATGATAATAATAATACCTAACAGACTTTTTCTTCATTTACATTTCTTTTGATGAATCACTGTTTTTCCATGAAATCACTGCAATTTCAGTTTTCAAGCACTTTTAGTTGATCCTGACTTGCTGTTGATAAATTGTTTATCTATATTAAAAGCAAAGCATTTCAAAATAGAATCACAAAACAATCACTTTCTTTATGAAGAGTGCATTAGATAATTACTTAGACCCTTGCTCATATTTAGTGCTCAGTATATATTTGAAGAATTAACAGCAAAAAAAGAAATTGAGGAAAGTTATTTCAACCAGGTCCATCCAATCAGAAATGCTAAAGGAAGTTTTTCAGACTGAAGGGAAAGGACACCAGTTGGAAACTTAGTTGGATCAGAAAAAAAGAACACTGGAAATGCTCTTTTAAAAAAGGCTACAAGTTGCTTAATGCAAAAAAAAAAAAATGTAATATTGTATTTTGGGGATTATAACATATAAGGATTTAAAATATATGGCAACAATTCTATAAAGGGCATGTGGTATTAGTAGAAATTTAGTGTTAAATGGCACTTATAATACAGACCTTAATACAATATAGAATTACCATATGACCCCACAATTCCACTCCTAAGTATGTACCCAAAATGATTGAAAGCAGGGACTCAAACAGATATTTGCATGCTGATGTTCATAGTGGCATTATTCATATTTAGTAAAAGATGAAAGCAACCCAAATGTCCATCAATTGATGAATGGATAAACAAAATGTGGCTAATACACACAGTGGAATATTATTCAGCCAAAAAGAAATGACATTTTGATACCATGTGACAACACTGATGAACCTTAAAGATATCATGTTGAGAGAAATAAGCCAAACACAAAAGGACAAATATTGTATGATCTCATGGACATGAAATAATTAGAATAAGCAAAAATAAAGAAACAGAGAGTGGATTAGAGGTTACAGGGACTTGGGGGTAGGAATAGGGAGTTATTGCTTGATGAATATAGGGTTTCTGTTTAGGTTGATGGAAACGTTTTGGTGGTGAAGGGTAGTGGTGGCAGTACAGTATTGTGAATGTGATTGACATACTTTACGCATGATAGTGGTTGAAATGGGAACATTTGTGTTGTATGCATCTTACCCCAAATAAATAAACATCTTACCACAGTAAGATAAATAAACAAAATTAAAGAAAGATTTTAAATTTTTTTAGAAATAATAAAAGCAGATAAATCCTACACAGATTAAGAAAAAAGAGAGAAAATGCACATTAGTAATATCATGAGTAAAAAAGAGTTAACATATGTTAAGTGGATAATGAGGGAATATTATGAAAAACTTTATACCAACAAATTTAACAATGTATATAAATATAAAAATTCCTTAAAAAACATGACCTAGGAGGATTGCAGTTGTGGTCTCCAGGCTCCTGTAATCCTGCCAGTGCCACCTGGATGGCCTTTCAGAACCGCAATCCAGCCGCTGCCTGCGTAGCCGCCACTTGCAAGGGGGACTGAGCCCAGTGGGGACACCACTAGGGCTTCCTTGGGCAAAAGGTTACAGCAGGAGTTGATAACCCTCAAGATGTCTGGTGACAAAAGAATTTCCACTTTCCCTGAATCAGACAACCTTTTCAAGTGGGTGGGGACCATCCATGGAGCAGCTGGCACAGTATGTGAACACCTGAGTTGTAAGCTCTCCCTAGAGTTCCCCAGTGGCTAACCCATAAAGTGCACCTATGGTGATGATCCTTACACCCTGCTACCACCCCAGTGTGAACACCCAGGGTGGCATCTGCCTGGATATCCTGAAGGATGAATGGTCTGCCTTGTATGACATCAGGACCATCTTCCTCTCTGTCCAGAGCCTTCTAGGAGAACCCAGCATCCAAAGCCATTTGAACACACATACTGCCAAGCTCTGGAAAAAATCTACAGCCTTTAAAAAGTAACTGCAAGAGTGCAGCACCTTGGAGGACAGTGTGGTGGTTCCACAGGAGGCTAGTGGTGAGGTTGCCATATGATCCTGAAGCCCTGTTGCTTAGCATATACCTGGAGGAACTGAGTGTGGGGTCATGAATGGACATTTGCACACTTGTGTTTATGGCAGTCAATATTCCTGATTCACAATGGATAGAGGTGACCTAAGGATACAGTGACTGAGGAATGGAAGGGGGAACTGTGGTGTGTGCATACAATGGAGTACTGAACAGCTGCAAGAAGGAATGAAGTTGTGAGGCATGCAACTAGGTGAATGAAACTTGAGGAGTGTATGTAGAATGAAATATTAAGGACAAATATCATGCCTCAATCATATGGATTAGTTATAATATAAAAACTTGGTGAACTGAAGTCAAGAACATGGGTTATCAGGTTGGGACATATTGTAAAGGGTCTGAGACTGTAAGCTCTTATAGCAGTCACACGTATTCAGGAGTTGTAACTGTTATTTCTAAATTCTGAGATACTGAGCTGTTTGTGTATAACCTGGTCATTCCCAGAACTTCGGGTATTTATGCAACACCTGAGATACAGTTAGAGCTCTGAAGCTATGAAAGTCTGCAGTACTCCATACAGAAATTGTTTAAAAAGTTGAAAAAGTGACTAGACTTTGAGGAAAGATATGAATGAAGCTGATCTGGATAAGACTAAGGTATATGAGAAGACTGGGTAAAAGATGATATTGTTCATGTTTTAAAATTTCAACTTCTGTATGAAACTAAAGGAAGAGATGTTTATTTGGTGCAAAATTTATATTTTGGGTAGGGCATTTCCTAATTTAACTTGTATGGTCAGTTTAGTTAACACCTTAAGTACATGTAATCTTGAGTAGGGCATGAGATTTTGTTGGTTTGTCCAGGTTAGTGTGATGCCTCAATAAATCCCAGAGTAATTTGGACAGTGAATAAAGAAGTATTTGCAAAATCCCCTTTGGGGGGAATGGGGAGAAAGAGGTCAATATTCGTCTTCTACATTTGGAGAATTTCTGATATTCTAACAAGCAGTGGGGACAACCAAATCAATAGGCTGGGCCCTTGATCTTGGAATTCACCCCTATGAAGCTTATTCCTGCAAAGGATAGGCTAAGCCTACTTAAAATTTAGCCTAAGAGTCACCACCAGAGAACCTCTTTTGTTGCTAAGATGTGGCCGACACAATCAAGCGAACCCACTGCCCGACCCTCTCTACATGATACATGACTTTCAGGGGTGTAAACCTTCCTGGCAATGTAGGACAGAAATCTTGGGATAAGATGAGACCCAGCACCAAGGGACTGAAAAAATCTTCTTGACCAAAATGGAGAAGAAAGAAATGAGTCAAAATAAAGTGTCAGTGACTGAGAAATTTTGAACAGAGTTGAGAGGTTATCCTGGAGGTTATTCTTGCACATTATATAGATAAACTTTTTTAGTTTATGGTGTATTGGAGTGACTGGAGGAAAGTACCTGAAACTGAATAACTGTGTTCCAGTAGCCTTGTTTCTTGAAGATGATTCTATAATGATATAGCTTTTAAAATGTGACTCTGGGGTTGTAAAAACATTGTATCTGATGCTCCTTTTAACTAGGGAATAGACAGATGAGTGAAAAACATGAATAAAAATAAACACATAATGTTGGGGGAACAAAAGTTAAAATAAACTGGGTAGATGGAAATATTCAATGAGAGGGAGGGATGAGGGGTATGGCATGTATGAGATTTTTCTTTTTTCTTTCTTCTTCTGGAGTGATTCAAATGTTCAAAAAAATGGTCATGGTGATGAATACACAACTATGTGATGATATTATGAGCCATTACTTGTATACCATATATGGGATGTTTGTACGTTAAGAATGTTGGTATATTTGTATGTTGTTTTATCAATAAAAGCATTTTTAAAAAAGTTATTTCTCCAGTAGGTCTATAAGTAATATTGCCATATTGAAGATGAACAAGATTGAAAGGGGTTGTATAGACCTACATGTTCCACTGATTAACACTAGATCTATAAATTAGTTCTTGCAAGAACTACTTCAAAGGTATGATTCATGTATAAAGAGTGTTTAAGTCCAGGGTACAGGAGGAAAACTGCTATTGCATGCTATGGGCTATGTTTAACAGGAAATCATCAGCATTGCCACAGCAACAGCAGAGATAAATAATGGGGGGAGGGACAAGAGTTAAGAGGAAGTTTAGATTTCTTATTTGGCAAGGGTATGTTTACTGGTTTTTTTTCTCTTGGCAGCAATGAAATTATCTAAAATTGAGAGTGTTGATGGACTGTGGACTTTGGAAACTATACATGATCCCTGATGAATGTTGAGGGGATGCACTGACAAAAGTAGATCGGTGAATGATGGTGAATTGGTGTCTACTTAAGAATGAATGTTCTGCTGCTACAAAAAGGAATGAAGTCATGAGGAAAACAACAATGAGAATGAACATGTGGGATACTTGGTGAGGCAAAATAAGCCAGAAATAAAAGAACACAATGGTATGGTCTCCTTTAGAAAATGCTTACAAGAAAACAGTGGCCTAGATTGTAAGCTTTTATAGCAGACACATTTAGTCCAGAGTGATAATTATTATTTCTGGATTTCAAGAGGCTGTTATATATATATATATATATATATATATATATATATATATAACCTAATATTTAGAGATAAGAACAAAGCCAATCAGTTTAGGGTTAAAGTAATTCAGAACACAGGGTAAGGCAGACAATGCTTATATTTTAGAACCACACATATTCTTTGAGACCAAAGAAAGAAGGGTGTTTTTTGGTCTGGAACTGAAATTTTCTGTAGTACACAATCTAACTCAACCTATTTGTATCACTCATTTGAACAATTGAAACACAGGGAGCCCAGAATAAGAAAGAAGTCCTGCAATCCTGCATAGCCTAACTTAATGCCTGGATACATCCTAGAGTATATTAAGCAGGTAAAAAGTATTGGCAAAGTCCCTTGAGGGATGGGAGAAAAAATATGTAACTATTAAATTTTACCATCAGGAAATTCCCTGATACTGTGTCAAACTTTAGGGACACTGTTCTAGTTTGTCAGCTGCCAGAATGCAACACACCAGAGATGAATTGGCTTTTAATAAAAGGGGATTTATTTCATTAGTTCTTCAGAGGAAAGACAGTTAACTTTCAACTGAGGTTCTTTCTTATGTGGGAAGGCACAGGGTGATCTCTGCTGGCCTTCTCTCCAGGCCTCTGGGTTCCAACAACCTTGCCCTGGGTGATTTCTTCTGCATCTCCAAAGGCCTGGGCTGAGCTGCGAGTACTGAGATGAGGTATGCTGAACTGCCTGAGCTGTGCTACATTGAGCGCTCTCATTTAAGCACCAGTCAATTAAATCAAATATCACTCATTACAGCAGGCACTCCTCTTAGCTGACTGCAGATGTAATGAGCAACAGATGAGGTTGATGTACCATTGGCTCATGCCCACAGCAACAGAACTAGGCACCTTCACCTGGCCAAGTTGACAACTGAATCTAACTACCACAGACACCCAAATCAATAGGCTGGGTCCTTGATCTTGAGGCTTACTCTTGTGCAGCTTATGAAGGTAGCATAAAAGCTTAGCCTCCCTATAGGTATGCCTAAGAGTTACTTCTGGAGGACCTGTTTTGTTTCTCAGATGTGGCCTCACTCTCTCTGAGCTCAACTCTGCAACTGAAATCATTGCCTTCCCCCCTACATGGGACATGATTCCCAGGAATGAATCCAGCCCTGGCACTGTGAGATCAACGATCCCATCCTGACCAAAAGGGGGGAAAGAAGTGTAACTAACAAGGTATCAGTGGTAGAGAGAGTTCAAATAGAGTAGAGAGGCTATTCTGGAGGTTGCTCTTACACAAGGTACAGTTAGACATTGCCAAACCCCAACCAGGACCTTTCCAGTCAACCCTAAAGAACAGCTAGGGCAATATATAAGATTCCACAAGGGTTCTATGCACCAGTGTAACTTTCCAGAAACCTACAACCTCCAGATGGGTCCCTGGACCAGATAAATCCTGACATCTAGAGGACCCAGACTCTCCAGAACATCAGATAGTTCCATCTCCCTACTTCATATTAGTGACAGACCCTTCCAACAAGAAAAAGTTAGAATAGCTATAGCCTAAACACCCTTAAAGAGAGGCACAGAAAGATCAAAGGTGATGGTGGAGTTATACAGAGAAGATAAGATTTAACAAATGAATGTGATTGGTGAATCATTAAATTGATACCTCTTTTAGTCTCCAGTATCTTAGAGCAGCTAAAAGTAAAAACATAAAATTGTAGAATTGTAACCCATGTTAAAGTCTGAAATATGTTCTATAACTAATGGTGGTGCTGTGCTTTGAAATTTATTGCTTTTTTTGTATATATGTTATTTTTCACAAAAAAAGAAAAAAATCAATTTTGGTGATAAAAAAAAATATTTACACCTTCTAGCCGCCTATATTTTGGAGTAGCTAGAAGGAAACATCTGAGAGGATCATATAGTGGTCCATGACAAATTCTGGGATCTTTCCTGTAACTACTTGTTGAAGAGTGCTTTGAAAACTCTTGTTTTTTTAATTTCTTTGTTTTATTGTATGCTATACAATAAAAAGTTTTAAAAAGTTATTTCTCAGTAAACATGTTGGTCACCTACTAAATGCCAGTCTCTTTCCCTAGGTACCAAGATTATGTAGGTGAATAAGACATGGTTAATCGTGCATATTAAACTTTTAAAAGGGTTATGTGTTATCAGAACAACTAGAATGTAAAATGGGAAACAGTCCCCAAAGGGCCTAACAGAGGGCATTTACAAAGTTAGTAATCTATTTTTAAAAACTTGTTTGGCTTGAAAGCTGAAGTTTTAGTCAGTTAAAGGAAGTCAGGTTTGTAGAGAAAGGGCCATGACACTGTATTTCTCTTTTCTACTTTAGAATAAAGAAGAGGTGAGTGTATGTTGGTGTGTGTTAGCAGTTATGGAGAAGGGACAGTTGAATGGTGATAGCAAGGAGTGCAATAGCCACTGTGGTAATTTGGAACCAAGCGAGTCATAAAGCTGACTTCATCAGGTGCACAGTCTCACCAGCCAGCATAATAGATTAATAGCTATTATGGATCAGCGGTGATGGATAGGATTTGCCTAAAATAGCACAACACATTCAGCTCTTTGGGGATCAGGAACATTTATCACTGATGATTAATACTTTTATGAGTCCATTTTGAGGTTAATGGAGTTCTTTTCTTGCATCCTTTGCATATCAGAGATCCACAGTCTTGTTCATTCAGGAAATACTCACTTTCTGGGGCTCTCCTATGTATATAGCTCCTGAGTATTTTATCTTCTAACTGCATGGTAGATTTGTCCTAACTCTTAAAACTCTGCTACCTTCCAGCATGTACCCTGTCCTCATAATTTATCCTATTAGAGGCATACTTTCTCTTGTGTCATCAGAAAACACTTAATACAACTTTCAATATTATATCTGAAAGGGATAAGACATTAGCAGGCATTAACACATTGGAAAGCAATAAGCTAATATAATAAATCCCAAAGAACAGAAGACCAAGGGAGTGCAAGTGAGTTTTAAAACACATGGCTAATGTTGCAACTGTTCAAGAGCGCAGTGGTATGTGGAACGGAGCCATAGAGGCACTTAAAAAAAGAAGCTATAACACAAGTACATAATTTTGAGGTGTTTATTATTGAAGTTCGTGTTTATTCTCTTAGGGGCAGAGATCAAGTTGTGTACACCTTTATAGCCCAGTCTTTCAGCTGAAAGAACACTTCACTGCTCAACAGTATCCTTATCATTTAGGAACGTATTAGAAATGCAGAATCACAAACCTCACCCCAGACATACTGAATACAAATCTATAGCTTGATAAATCTCCAAGTGATCTGAATGCAAATTAAAGTTTAGAAATTATTACTCTACAGCACTGGTATAGTGCCCTTTGCACAAGAGGATTCAATAAATGTGCTGATTACGCTTGAAAAGCCAAGACTTAATAAATTGTGAACAAGCCAGGTGTATAGGCTGGGGAGATAAAAAATACATTAATAGCCTGTAGAGCAAAGGGGATTGGGAGTGGACAGGCACACTAGTAGCACACACCATTAGGGATACCAAATTTACTTTTGGAATCCAGTTATCATTTTGTGCCAAAGAATGGGTTATACTAGAGCAACTTTCTTCAAAGTAAGGTGTGTATCTATGGATGCATACAAGACAAGTCTATGGATTACAGGGAGAAAACATTGGAATTTTTATTTGCATTCTTATTTTTTAATAGATAAGAAAAAATGT
The DNA here is from genome assembly GCA_004026745.1 of Myrmecophaga tridactyla. NCBI lineage: Eukaryota > Metazoa > Chordata > Mammalia > Pilosa > Myrmecophagidae > Myrmecophaga > Myrmecophaga tridactyla. The sequence goes on along the minus strand of PVIY010020263.1, from coordinate 2,244 downwards.
AGGAGATAGGATTAAAATAAGACCTGTGGAATTAGTTGAGTGCCAGATGTTGCTTCCTACGGGACCGGAGCTCAAAGGATATTAAGGAATGAGAAGAAAGAGATGGGATCAGCGTGTCTGAAGATCAGTGATAACAGACAACGGACAACTTTATTCTTAACCAGATCCTGCTTATATACTACAGAATGACAAAAGGCATGCATGCATTTCCTAAGGGAACAGAGTGGTTATCTTTCAGTGTCCTTCCTTTATACTTAAGATAACTATTTGGGGTAAACAAACATTTTCTTCCTCCCAGACTGTCTTGCACAAATCATATAACATAAAGCAGGTTACAATCTCCACAGTTTACTGCCAACACCACCCTAATGCCATCTACTCCCAACTAGTTCAGTAGGTCTTATTTTAATCCTATCTCCAACAAAAAACATATGCTAATATTTAATATTGATATTTACATTAATATCTACACTCAGTCATGCTTTAGAGTCCATGTGATTAGTTTTCTTCAGTTTGCATGTGACTTCTTAAGTGAATTTTACTAAATGTACAAATACTTCAAAAGATTCTTGAAAGGAAAATGCAGGTTAAAGATAATCCAAGTATAGGACCGGAGAGCAACAACAACAAAAAGGCAAAATGATGGACACCTCTAGTCCTGTACAGGCTTTGATGGTCACATTCAAGACAAAAGCAATGATGATCAAATCAAGTCTGACCTGTAGTAAGCCCAAAATATCTAAATGATTGGAAGTTTACTTGAAAGAAGGATTCATATTTACTATAAATATATGAATATTTTCATTACTGTGTCTCTCTAAAAATATTCTTAAAAATATTTTTCTTATATAAAGCTACCAAAAAAGAAAAAAAATCACCCACAATGAACTTGCCCTGAGTGTATGCTGCCATCTCTCCATACTGTGCCCTTTGAGGCAGATCTTCCAACAAGAACAAGTGATATGCTGAGAGCTGAGGATATATTTAATGAACAAAGTAAAGACAGTTAGTGCATAAAGTGAATTTTATTTAATAGAAGAAAGGAACTCACATTTTTTAGAAGACATATCATCATGAAATTTCAGAACACTGGGGTCAGAGAGAAGGACCTGCAAGCATCTATGAAAATGAAAAATATCAATATTTAAGGATCAAGAGTTAGAACAACTATAAACCTGGCAGTGATACTGGCAACAAGAAGATAATGGAAGAATGTCTATGCAATCCTGAAGACAATTTTCTTTTCTAGAATTCTTCCATTCTATTAATTAGTATAAGGATAGACTGAAGGCATTTTTAGATATTTAGTTCTCAAAAAATAAAAAAATTACTTCCCTAAATACTCTCTCTCAGGAAGTTACAGATATACTTCATTAAAATGAAGGTATAAACCAACAAAGTGGAAGACAAGGATTCCAGAAAACAGCGATCAAAACCAGAAATAAGGAAAAGTATTCACAAGGATGAACATAGAAGGAAATACTGGATGAGGATTTTGTACCACGTAGAGCAGGTGAACTTTCAGGAGTGGAGCAAGTTAGAAATATTTCCTCAAAGGTGAAATTGATGGAACTATGATGTGAATGATCATATTAAGAGATTCAGGCAAGCTTATAAGAAAACAGGGGCCTAGATTGTAAGCTTTTAGAGCTGACACATTAAGTCTGGAGTGGTTATTAATATTTCTGGATATTGAGAGGCTGCTTTTTATATATAACCTGATAGAGTTAAGAATGAAGCTGAACAGGGTGGGGTTAAAGTAATTCAGAACATAGGGGTAAGGAAGACAGTGTCTATATTTTAGAACCACCCATACTCTTTGAAACCAATGAAAGAAAGGTTTACTTGATCTGGAACTGAAATTTTCTGTAGTGCATAATCTAATTCAACCTATCTGGATTGCTCATTTGGACAACTGAAACACAGGAAGCACAGACTAAGAAAGAGGTCCTTTAATCCTGTATAGATTATTGTAATGCTTGGAAACATCCTAGAATAGATAGTCAAAAATTAAGCAGATAATCAAAAAGTGTTGGCAAAGCCCTCTGAAAGAGGGGAGAAAGCCTATGTAACTATTAAACCTTACCATCAGGGAATTCCCTAATACTGTGTCAAACCTTAGGGATACACCAATCAATAGGCCATGCCCTTGATCATGAGACATACTCTTGTAAAGCTTATGTAGGTAGTGGAGAAGCTTAGACTACCTATATGCATGCCTAAGAGTTACATCTGGAGACCCTC
>PVIY010020262.1:0-44349 GCA_004026745.1 Myrmecophaga tridactyla | reverse complement strand
ATCTCTTGAAAGTAATTTTTCTGAGGCTCCTGAAAGGTAGACAACATATCTGAGGACAAGGTCATATTTCTTCTGTTTTCCAAGTGATTCCAGCTTGTATTTAAAGAGACAATAATAAATTTACAACCCATCTCTTCCTTAACATGGATTTGGTTAAAAATGTGTGCTTAGCTGGGCCACCTCCAAATACTATTGTAAGGGCATCATTGGTTATGTCAGTGATACTGTCCTCTTTGTTGTATTTGCTTGGCTTCTCTCCCAGCTTACTAGTCTCCCATCACCAGTTACTCATTAGTTGAATGCTTGTGCCTTAAACTTAGATGGCTGGTGGCAGATGAGAAAGAGCAAAGCAGAAGCTTGGCAAGAGAGTGCAGATACGCACACAGGAGCCCCCACATACACAGACACACAGTCTGTAGACAAAAAAATCACTGAGAGAATTTGTGACCAAGAGACCGGCTCTGCAAGAAATACTAAATGGAACACTAGAGACAGATACAAAAAGAATGGAGAGAGAGGTGTGGAGAAGAGTGTAGAAATGAAGACTATCAGTAAAGGTAAAAAGAAGAAAAATTAGATATGATATATAAAATCAAAAAGGCAAAATGGTAGAAGAAAGTACTACTCATACTGTAATAACACTTAAATGTTAATGGATTAAACTCCCCAATCAAAAGACATAGACTGGCAGAATGGATTAAAAAACAGGACCCATCTGTATGCTGTCTACAGAAAACACATCTTAGACCCAAGGATAAACATAGGTTGAAAGTGAAAGGTTGGGAAAAGATATTTCATGCAAATAACAATCCAAAAAGAACAGGAGTAGCTATACTAATATCCAACAAATTAGATTTCAAATGTAAGACAGTTAAAAGAGACAAAGAAGGATACTATGTATTAATAAGAGGAACAATACAACAAGAAGACATAACAATTATAAATATTTATGCACCGAGCCAGAATGCTCCAAAATACATGAGGCAAACACTGAAAAGAGAAATATAGCTGGAGACTTCAATTCCCCACTCTCATCAATGGACAGAACATCTAGACAGAGGATCAGTAAAGAAACAGAGAATTTGAATAATACAATAAATGAGCTAGACTTGACAGACATTTATAGAACATTACACCCCACAACAGCAGGATACACCTTTTTCGCAAGTGCTCATGGATCATTTCTCAAAGATAGAGCATATGCTGGGTCACAAAGCAAGTCTCAATAAATATAAAAAGATTGAAATCATACAAAACACTTTCTCAGATCATAAAGGAATGAAGCTGGAAATCAATAATAGGCGTGTGCCAGAAAATTCACAAATATGTAGAGGTTCAACAACACACTCTTAAACAACCTGTGGGTCAAGGAAGAAATTACAAGAGAAACCAGTAAATATCTCAAGGCAAATGAAAATGAAAACACAACATATCAAAACTTATGGGAGGCAGCAAAGGCAGTGCTAAGAGGGAAATTTATTGCCCTACATGCCTATATCAAAAAAGAAGAGAGGGCAAAAATTGAGGAATTAACTGTCCACTTGGAAGAACTAGAGAAAGAACAGCAAACTAACCCCAAAGCAAGCAAAAGGAAAGCAATAATGAAGATTAGAGCAGAAATAAATGAAATGGAGAACATGAAAACAATTGAGAAAATCAATATAACCAGAAGTTGGTTCTATGAGAAAATCATTAAGATTGATGGACCCTTAGCAAGGTTGACAAAAAGAAGAAGAGAGAGGATGCAAATAAATAAAATCAGAAATAGAAGAGGAGACATAACCACTGACCCCACAGAAATAAAGGAAGTAATGACAGGATAGTATGAACAACTTTATGCTAATAAATTCAACAATGTAGATGAAATGGACAACTTTCTAGAAAGGCATGAACAACCAACCTTGACTCAGAAGAAATAGACAACCTCAACAAACCAATCACAAGTAAAGAAATTGAATCAGTCATTAAGAAGCTCCCCAAAAAGAAAAGTCCAGGACCAGATGGCTCCACATGTGAATTCTGCCAAACAGTTAAGAAAGAATTAGTACCAATCCTGTTCAAACTCTTCAAAAAAACTGAAGAGGAGGGAAAACTACCTAACTCATTCTATGATGCTAACATCACCCTCATACCAAAGCCAGACAAAGATATTACAAAAAAAGAAAACTACAGACCAATCTCTCTAATGAATATAGATGCAAAAATCCTGAACCAGATTCTAGCAAATCGAATCCAGCAGTGCATTTCCTAATATAACTTATATAGACAACTTAATTGAACACCATAAGTACATGGAACCTTGAGGAGGGCATGAGATTTTGTTGGTTTGTCCAATGTGATGCCCCAATAAATCCCAGATTGATTTGAACAGTGAATAAAAAAGTATTTGCAAAGTCCCCTATGGGGAATGGTGAGAAAGGGGGAAAATTCAACTTCCCCAAGTTGAAATCTTGATATCCTTACAAGCAGTGCAGACAACCAAAGCAATAGGCTGAGCCCCCAATCTCGGGGTTTGCTCATATGAAACTTAACCCCACAAACAATAGGTCAAGCCTACTTAAAATTAGGCCTAAGAGTCACCCCCAAGAGAACCTCTTTTGTTGCTCAGATGTGGCCTCTCTCTCCAGCCAACACAACAAGCAAATTCACTGCCCTCTTGCTGTCTAAATGGGACACGACTCCCACGGGTGTAGACATTCTTGGCAACGTGGGATAGAAATCCTAGAATGAGCTGAGACTCAGCATCAAGGGATTCAGAAAACCTTCTTGACCAAAAGGGGGAAGAGCGAAATGAGACAAAATAAAGTGTCAATGACTGAGAGATTCCAAACAGAGTTGAGAGGTTATCCTGGAAGTTATTCTTACGCATTAAATAGATATCACCTTGTTAGTGAAGATGTAATAGAGAGGCTAGAGGGAACTGCCTGAAAATGTAGAGTTGTGTTCCAGTAGTCATGTTTCTTGAAGATGATTGTATAATGATATAGCTTTCACAATGTGACTATGTGATTGTGAAAACCTTTTGTCTGATGATCCTTTTATCTACCTTATCAACAGATGAGTAAAACATGCAGAATAAAAATAAATAATAGGGGAAACAAATGTTAAAAAAAATTTAGATTGAAATGCTGGTGATCAATGCAAGGGAGGGGTAAGGGGTATGGTATGTATGAATTTTTTTCTATTGTCTTTTTATTTCTTTTTCTGAACTGATGGAAATGTTCTAAGAAATGATCATGATGATGAATATGCAACCATGTGATGATATTGTGAATTAATGATTATATATGTAGAACGGAATGATCATAAGTTAAGAATGTTTGTATTTGTTGTATATTTTTAAAAAATTAAAAAATTAATTAAAAAAAGAGACACATAGAGTTGCATTACTAAACCACAAAAAGTATTCATGGAATGTGACAAATCAGCGAAGGGGGCTGTGTATCTATGATTCAAGTTTTACTCATCTCTAGAAAGGAAAAACACATAAACTCCATGAAAATATATTACAAAATGAGAAGATAATTGGTCACACCAGATTAAAATATTTGGCCCATTGCCTTACAATCTAATTAATCTTTGAAAACATTCAATAGTTGGCATCAAAGTTGCCATCCCTAGGAGAATTATTCCAAATGGAATGCTCCATTCTCAGCTAGTTGCTATGGCTCACTAAGCAAAGAATTTCAAATCCAATGCCTATGGGGGAAGTCAGGTACTGTGGATGAATGAGATTGGTCAGCTGGGGTCGTGGGCAAGTGAAGAGCACATCTGGTCCATAGGCGCAACTGCTCCTGTGGTTCAGCGGATTCTTACCTGATAGGAATGTGGAGCTGATGTGTCAGATCTTCTGAATGTTCAAGCAAAGCCAGAAATTAGTAAATCCAAAATTGTAAATGTTAGCAACTAATTTTAATAATTTAAAAATTTTGTCCTGGTCAAATAAAATTGGGCCCGGAAATGTTCATGAGCCCCCCTAAGCTAAGCCTATATAACAAAAGACTTGTATCATTCAGAGCCCTAAGAAAAGTTTCGGGTTAGAGTTCCATATACAAAGTCTATTTGTTACAAGAATGCTCAGGTGGCTTGGGTGTTTGAATTGGGAAAAACAAAGACTAAAAGGCAGTGGTTCTCAAAGACCCCTTCTCCCCAGTTGGAGGGCATTTGGCAGCGTCTGGAGACATTTTTTTGATTGGCACAATTGGGGGAAATACTACTGGCATCTACTGGATAGAGGCCAGGAATACTGCTAGTATCCTACAATGCACAGGAAAGGCCTCCATAATAACAATCTGCCCAAATCATCAACAGTGCTGAGGCTAAGAAACCCTGCTCTAAGGCGATGCTTACACCCAGAGTGTCCTGGGGATAGAACTTAAAATGGAGAACCTTATATCCCAATCCAGACTACTAAATCAGATGCTCTGTCAGGTAACTGCCAGATATGTGCAGTATAGAAATCTTCCTAGGTGATGTTAATGCATGCTAAAGAAATGGTCACTGAATTGAAATTTAAAAATCTAAAGACCTCATGTACAGCTAGAGAATTATCACTGTATGTTTAGTAAAGATATATATTCAATGATAACAGAGAAACATTTTACTTTTAACTGCAAAATACTGCATAGTCAAAGCAATGGCATCTGAATAATCCACCCACAATCACAGCCTGCATCAAGAAGACAGGAGGAGTTAAAAGGAAGAAAACTGTCATCACATCTTTACCCTTCAAATACAGAAGGTATTTCTTAGGCTGCTTTAGACATTTTTAAAAGTTTATCAATAAAGAGAAAGGAAAAAGAGCTATAAAAATAATAATTTAAAAGGCAATCTATATTCTTTGAGCATTGCAAATTCAAGTATTTGAAATTAAAAAGAATAAATGATAGCTATCCTTATTATGGCTTTCAGTATACCTCACAGCAATTGGATACTAGTATAACGCAACCTATATTGTAAGTTTACTTTGTTATTTTCCGTTAACAATAAAAAATACATTTTAAAAGAAACACCGTCCTTCCTTTCTCCTCTGTCCATTTAAATCACCACCAGAAGAAGTGGCTATGGCTGATGGAAGGTGTTCCATTCTCAAAGGTCAAGTATGTGGAGTGGGCCATGGTCCCTGGTGAACACAAATAGAGAACTCAGCAGAAGCATAAGTACAGATAAGGCGAGATTTGTCCTGGGGCTGACGCACTACAAATTTCAAGGTTGTAAACCCAGACAAAAGGGCTGAGAGATATAGCTTCTTGGCCAGTAAAACTATTGCATTGTATACTAATGTAAGTTTTTTCTGATTTGGTGTCTGAAAGGCATTCTTGTAGGCTGCCAAGACCACCAAACTCTAGATAAAGGAAGGCAATGGAGAGCCTTTCCACCTTCTGGCATACTTATCTTGTTTATATCCTTTGTGCTGCTTTTTTCACTTCTTTAGGAGAAAACTAAAGTGAAATCAAAGTTATACCTAAGCCAGATTGTCATTTTTGCCTATCCTCAAACCCAGAAGAGCTTCTATAGCACAGGGCAGGAAAAAGAAAGGTTGAGAAACACCACTTATCTTGAGGTAATAGAGGTCAAAGGGAGATCTTTCCTGCAGCACACTCATTACAACACATTCACAGAGGAAACGGCAATCAAAATTCCGTGGACAGAGAACACAACCCTCCCTCCCAGCGTCACCAGCGATATCCTCAGTAATCAGAAAGGGCCAATCAGTCCCTTGTCGGTCCTTGAGACTCTGAATATGTCCTATCAATGTCTATTCCTCATATCTTTCAAGGCCATTTGCCTCCTTCTCTACAAGATAGATATCCAGGGTTCATTCCACTCAGTTCATTCAAGTAGAGATTTATGTGACAAACTCACTCATGTGTAAAGAAAGCAATATTTACCTATTTCCAGAAAATATTTAGATTTTATAAGATGTTAAGAAAGGTAATTCTTAAAGTAAGTTTTGATTTAAGCAACTGATCCCTAAATGTAAATTTTTGATAACTAATTCAATTTATTTGGTGCTAATAAAATTGTTGGTATTTAATTTCTTCTTAAATCTGTTTTTACCCTATATTTTCTAGCAACTGTCCATTTAAAATTTTTTTCAAAAGTTTTTATTTTAAAATAATTTCTAACTTACAGAATAGTTGCAAAAATTATACAAATCTCATATAGAGAATTCCAACTTCCCCCTTACCCTCTTATACACAGATCCACCAATTTTAACATTTTTGCAACTTTGCCTTATCTTTCTTTCTCCTCTCTCTCCCTGTCACGCCCCTCTCATCTTCTGAACATTTGAGAGATTGCATACATCATTTCCTATGAACAAGCGTATTAGTTTATGTAATCACCTTAAATTAGCAAGTTAAAGAAATTTAACATTGATATAAAGTTATATTCTATAGTCCAGCTTTTTCTTATGTCCCAATAATGTCTCTTTGAGCCTTTTCTCCTCCATTCTTAGATCCCATCCAGGATCGTGTACTGTATTTAATCATTATCTCTGTATCTCTTTAATTTCTCTTTCCTTCTTTCTTAATTATGGAAACATATATACAACATAAATCTTCCCATCTCAACCCATACCAAACATATCATTCAGTGGGATTAATCACATTTACAATGTTGCAGTACCCTCACCAACATCCATTACTAGAATTTCCTTTACCCCAAACAGAAACTCTATACTCATTTTGCATTAACTCTCCATTGCCTCTATGTCCGCACCCCTGGTCAGCGTATTCTATGTCTCTATGAGTCTGTGCATTCCTTGATATTTTCTTTGTGGTAACCAAGGTGCTTAAGTTTAACATCCTAAATCTATAACAAATGCATTTACTTTGATACCAACTTAACTTCATTAGTGTACATAAACTATGTTCCTATGTCCTTCAGTCCTGCCATTTATATAGTTATTGCTACAAATTACATATTTATACATGGTGAGTCTAAAGCATTGATCTATCATTACATTTTATGCATCTGCCTTTTGGGTCCTGTAGGATATAAAAAGTGGAGTTACAAATCAAAAATGCAAATACAATAGCACTGGTATTTATATGTTTTTATCTTTACTGGAAATCTGGAGATCTTTATTGTTTCATGTGACTTGAGTCAATTTCCTGTGTCCTTTCTTTTTTTTGAGGTGCATGGTCCGAGAATCGAACCTGGGTTTCCCACATATAAGTCAAGCATTCTACCACTGAACCACCTGTCCATCCTTGTGTGTTTCCTTAAAGTGAATTTTTAAGGTCTACTTCTCTTAAATAGAGGTGATCTTACTGCTCTCAAATCATCCTGAGTAGTCAGAATGTCAGACATGGAGAGAGGGAAGGATAGGCCTGCTGGGCCCAAAGGAAATATTTTAGGGAGACCGTGTAAAGACAGGTCAGTTGGCAAACAAGCAGTTCTATCTTTTGAAATCCATCACAAAATGAAGATGCCCTTTACCAAACTTCTGTTTGAAAACAGAAAAGTTGGAAAGCACTCTACCTGGAGCCTATAGTACAAATTCCTTTATCTTCAAAAACAAATTCCCAAAGAGTACACGCTGAACTAAAGAGGCAGTCATTTTCCATCGTCTTTGCAGCGAATGAGGGGAAACAAGAAAAATTATATCTCATTAGGCCTTATTCTGAATCATCTTGCTCATCTATAAAACCTAAGTGCTCCTACGCAGATATTTGGTGGTCTCATTAACTAACTGTACCTCTACTAATGATAATGATTTAACACAGGCAGTTATATGAAGGAGAGTTTCTTTTTTATAATAAAAATCACAAATCTGAGAAATGTGGCAAGTCCTTTCCAAGCCACAAAGAGAAGGGAGAACAGAAAAGTGCTGAACTCTGAGTTAAAATATGGCTGAGAATTGAAAATTGAGTTCTTTTTTTGCTCTAAGTGCCATTTCCTGCCTTTCAGGTTGCATGGTTTCAGCTGAAATAGGGATAGATAGGTTGAGAATACTTCGATAAAACTGAAGACAACTTAAGTATCCAGGCAGTTCCCCAACAGAAAAGAAGGGCAGTTGGGGGCAGTAGGCCAAAAATAAATTTTACTCTTGAGCCAGAAGACTAAGAGAGCTTAGCCACGGGGAGCAGAATGAGTGGTATGCCTGTCATTAAGGAAACAGGTATACTGAGAAGAAGTATACAGTGAGAAAAGAACTGTAGCAGAAATACAGAGAGATACAGCATTTAGGTTCCAGCTCTATCATTAATTTTCATTCCCTGGAACATAAGCTGCATGTGGACAGGGATTTTGTGTGTGTGTGTGTGTGTGTGTCTATTTTATTCACTGCATATGCAGTGCCTAGAACAATGCATGGCACATATTAGGCACTCAGTAAATGCTCACCAAATGAGTAAATAAATTATTGTAGTGTTGGACAAGCCAAACAAGCCTTCGGGACTATTTCTTCCTTGATTCTTTTCCTACCTGCTCATAGCAATTTTACTCTGTTCAAGGAGCATGAGTGCATGATTGGCATGTGCAGAAAAGAAGTTGATGAAGTGAATGGTGATGATGATGAGGAGGAAAGCTGCAAGGCATAGAGGTGCACAGGAGGAACTCAGGTAGGCTGGTCAGAAGGTGAAGGGCAGTGGGAGCTAACCATAGACATAGATACACAGAAGCTGAAAGAGGGAAAGGACAGTTGCTAGGGCAACGGGAAGCAGAAGCTGAGCAGTGGGGGTTTTAAGTTGTTTGTTTTCTTCTGGCTTTGGCCACGAGGCTAGTAAGGATGAGCTGTAAATGTAACCACTGAAGAAAAGGGACCACAGAGGGAAGGTAAAGAATTAGAGCAGAATAGTAAAAAGGAGAGAAAGCTGATACTGCAACAGCCATTTTTCTACCATAAAAAACAAGGGTAGGAAAGAGGGACAGAGCACAATGAACGGAATAGAATCCCAGGCCAAAACTGAACATCCTAGATTTTTCATGCTGGCCCCAATTTTGTGTGATTTTATTGTTTTCACTGAAGGTATCTTGGCCGGAGTTTCCTCAAAATCAGAATGTTTGGAACTTGTGAACAAGTGGTTTATTTGGGAATGTGAATCTGGAGGCAGTAGGTAAGGACAAGAGGGACACAAGAAGGGAGGGGAAAATGACACAAGGATGTGTATTCTTTGATAAGGGCAACTGGTGCTCCATCAATTGCCAGGACCTTCCAAAGAGCTGATGAAAACACCTCTGAACTGCCTACCAAGGGGACACCGGGGAAACCATTTATTCATTGGCTCCCATCCTCAATCCTTGGATCCCCCACACTTCTGGGCTGTGCATAGTAGATGCAGAGTGGTTTCCCACGTGCCTGGGCATCAGCAAAGCACTGAGGGCAGAAAGTGAGAGAATCACCCACAGGCTTCAGCACATCTGCACAAAGCCCACCAGAGCCTGCAGGAATTGGTCAGGACAGCAGTGACTGGAGTTGGAGGTGGGGCTGGGAGATTTGGCCACAGGGCACAAAAGGGGCCCATATCCAAGCACCTGGCTGCTCTCTGAGCCACTCATGCCTTCCCTCTATGACACCAATCCATCGTAGCATCCCTATCAAGGCCATGGCTAGCTGCAAACTTTACAAGGACTTAAGTCAAATAGACTAGTGGGACAAGTTACAGCTCAGGCTGTAATAGTCTCCCCCCACCACTGCTTTTTTCCAAGGAGAAAAGTTCACTAGTTAGATCAATGGTTCTCAAATTTTGCTGCACATTAGAAACATGTGAGGAGCTTTAAAAACTCCTGATGCCTAGTCGCAACTCAGACAATAAATTAGAACAATTTTCTAAATTAGAAAATTAATATCGATATGATCATATTACCTAAACTATAGACCTATTTACTCAAATTCCACCAGTTGTCCTGTATTGTCCTTTTCTTGCTCAGGGTCCAAACCAGGATCACATACATTTAGTTGTCCTGTCTCCTTAGTCTTCTCCAATCTGTAACAGTTTCTCAGTCTTTCCTTATTCTTCATGACATTGATACTTTTGAAGAGTACATGTCAGTTATCTTGTAAAATGTCCCTCAATTTGGGTTTGTCTGATGGTTTCCCATAATTATAAAAGAGTATCACTTTTCTCAGTGATTCGTTCTGGGGATACATGATGTTGAAATGTCTTCTCATTGATGATGTTAATTTTGGTCACTTGGTTCAGGTGGTGTCTTCTAGGTTTCTCCAGTGTAAAGTTACAAATTTCCCTTTGCAATTAATAACTATCTTGTGGGGAGAGTCTTTGAGACAATGGGAATATTCTGTTTCTCATTATACTTTGTCCACTAATTTTAGCACCTATCAATGGTTCTTACCTGCAACAATTATTACTACGGTGTTTTCCTAATGGTGATTTTTTGTTTCCTTCATTCCTTCTACATTTATTAATTGGAAGAGGTGTGTACTTACCCTTAAATAGCTATGAAAACTTAACGACTCTAAGAAAGATGGTAATTTGAGATCTGAACTGGGGAATACATGAGAAATTGAACTTTTGATATGAGAGAGATAGAATTAAATACTTGCCAGTGGTTTTCATTTAGGGCCTTATAAGAATTCCTTTTGGTATAGGGAACAGCCAGAAATGGAGGGAAGTATAGTCAGAAAGTGCTTTGGATATGAAATACAACAGAGCAGTGTTTTCTATAGTTTTAAAAAAAAGAAGGTTGGCAGTGTGCAGAGGTGATGATATGTGGCGTCTATATCAAGAGGGAACACATTTTGGCAAACTTTCCAAGATTAAGATCTGTAGAGAAGAAAGACACAGGAGTACCAGTTATGAAGCCACAAAAACAAAAAAAGGAAATAACAAGTTTGGTACAACTTCCCAAAGGAAAGTAGAGAAGAAGTTGTTTGAAGTAATAATAATTATTATTATAAAAAAGATGGGGGGGCAGTCAGTGACAGGAGGCTTAGGAAGTAATGAGGAAATAAGGATTTTAGGTCACAGTTGGTGAACACAAAAAGGGAAACTAGGAAAATTAGGTAGAGGTGAAAAACTATTGTATTCTATTTTAATTGGGTGGTCCCAATTCAGATAAAAGTCCTAGTTACTCAAGGTCTGGAAAGAAAGCCGTCAAAGGAAGGGAAGAGATTGCATAAGGACAAATTTAATATTAAGGGTCTATTAGCCACAATTCTTTCAGTTTAAATGACAGAAACTCAAACTACTTAAGCAAAAAAGAGACTCTTTTGACTTTCATAATCAGGAAGTTCAGAGTAAAAGCTGGTAAAGTATTGCTAGCCTCACAAAGTATACTCAAAGTAATAAGTTCTCTCTATCTCTCTCTTCTCCCCATCATACCCAAGTATCTCTCAATTCTTTCCGTTGTGTGTTGGCCTCACAGCTTCCCATCTCAGATGGGCTTCCTCTGTGCCCACAGGGAAGATGGCCACAACGATCTCAAAGACCTCATTATCCTAGCTTAGCTGCCCTCATGGAAAGATAAACTATTTTATGACAGCATTTGTCTGTCATTGCCCAAGAAGAACTCTGTCTCTGCTTGGGTCCCAGGGCTATACTTTTAACCAGTCACTGCTGCTACAAAGATGAAGTATTATATGATTTTCCAGGCCTGGGTCAAATGACAGCCAGCATGCCCAGGACCTGGGTGGGACCAGGGTTAACAGAACCACTTAGAATGGGAGAGAGGCAGTTTCCTAGCATACAGAGATATATTATTACCAAGGCTCATTACTGAAAGCTCCCACAAAGAACTTCTGGAAATAAGAGTCACTTTTACTATAATATTAGTTAATATTCTATATGGCATTGTTCTAAGCCCTTTAAGGTGTTAAATCATTTAAACCTCATAATAGCCCTAGATACTGTTATTATTGCCATTATACAGAGGAAGAAACAGGATCAGCTAAGTTAAGTCACTTGCCCAAGGGCCCAAAGAAAATAAACAGGACAGCAAGGATTCAGTACAGGCAGGCTGTATGTAGAAAAGCTGTGCTCTTAACCTATGTTAAGTCATGTTGACACAGAACATGAGAAAAGTAGATGTGTCAGAAATAAAATAAGGTCAAATGGAAAAAAGGTGAGTTTGAAAGAAGCCAGTTAATCCCCATGAAGAGAGCGTAAAACTATCACAGCACGTAACATAGCACTTACAAGTACTTAGAACTTACCAGGCTAAAAATACTGCTTGGAAAAGTCCCTTGAGGGATGGGAGAAAAAATATGGAACTATTAAACTTTACAATCAGGGAATCCCATGATACTGTGTCAAACTTTAGGGACACCCTAGTCAATAGGCCATGCCCTTGATCTTGAGACTTACTCTTGTAAAGTGTATGTAGGTAATAGAGAAGCTTAGCTGACCTACAGGTATGCCTAAGAGTTACTTCTGAAGGAACTCTTTTGTTGCTCAGATGTGACCATACTCTCTCTAAGCCCAATTCTTCAAGTAAAATCATTGCTCTTCCCTGCTACGTGGAACATGACATACAGGGGTAAAAGTCTCCCTAGTGGCATGGGAGATGACTCCCAGGGATGAATCCGGCCCTGGCACCATGGGATCAACAATTCCATCCTGACCAAAAGGGAGAAAAGAAGTGTAATTATTAAAGTATCAGTGGCAGATAGAGTTCAAATAGAGTCGAGAGGCTACTCTGGAGGTTGCTCTTATGCAAGCTTCAGTTAGACATTGCTACCTATCATAACCTGCCAACCCCCAACGAGGACCATTCCAGCCAATCCTAAAGAACACCTAGGGCAATATATAAGATTCCACAAGAGTTCCATGCACTATAATTGTCCAGAAACCTACAACCTCCAGATGGGATGGGTCCCTGGACCAGATAAGTCCTGAAACCTAGAGGGCCCAGCCTCTACAGAACAGCAGATAGTTCCATCTCCCTATCCCATATTATTGACAGACCCTTCCAACATGAAAAAGTTAGAGTGGCCATACCCAAACACCCCTAAAGACAGGGATAGAAAGATCAAAGGTGATGGTAGAAATATACAGAGAAGATAGGATTTAACAAATCATATTCAGAATATGACTGCTGAATCATTAAATTGATATGCCTTTTAGTCTCCAGTATCTTAGAGCAGCTAGCAGTAAAATCCTAAAATTGAGGAATTGTAACACATGTCAAACTATGAAATATGTTCTGTAACTAAGTGTAGTACTGTGCTTTGAAAGTAATTGCTTTTTTTGTATATATGGCATTTTTCACAAAAAAGAAAAAAAGTCTATTGTGATGATAAAAAAGTATTTATGCCTTCTAGCATTCTATATTCTGGAGCAACTAAAAGGAAAAATCTGAGAGAATCATATGGTAGCCCATGACAAACTGGGATCTGTCCTGTAACTACTTGTTGAAGAATGCTTTGAAAGCTATTGCTTTTTTATTTCTCTGCTTTGTATATATGTTATATTATACAATAAAAAAGTTATTTAAAAAACAAACAAACAAAAAACCAGTGCTTGGAGAAGTCTGAAGGCAACTACTAGAAAGAAAGAAAAGGGTAAAACTTGAGAAGCCAGTCCACTGTATTACTGGGAATCTCAGATGATGCTATTGACTTCTTGTTGTTCAGTGACAGAATAGGGAAGAGTTTAGAAGATGTTTATTGCATTAGGAATAGCAATAAACAGGCTGTGATGGCTAATGTCTTGTGTCCACTTGGCTAAATTATGTCCAATTGTTTGGTCAGCATGCGCTAGCCTGTTACTGCAAGGGTATTTTGTAGAGGGATTTACATAATTAGTTGACTGTATCTGTGGCTTATTGGATCTACAATCAACAAAGGAGATTGCCCTCAGCAATGAGGGATTGTCTCCTCATCAAATTAGTCGGAAGTCTTAAAGCGAGAATTCAGGATTTCAGGAGTCAGAAAGAATAATTTCTGCTTCTTTGGTGTTTCCAGCTTGTGGCCTGCCCTACAGAATTTAGACTTGCCAATTTGCCTCATGATTGCATGAGCCAATTTCTATAATAAATTCTCTGAGATTACATATACATATAATCCCCTATTGGTTGTAAATCTGGGGAATGTTGACTAATACACGGCCCTTCAACCATGCTTTTCTGAAAAAATATATTCCTTGGGGACAAGTTAAATTTATTGCAGTAGACCAAGAGTGGAAGGAAACAAAATCACAAATACTAAACCAAAGCACTCTATGATATACATAGGTTGCTTATGTGATATGTATGTCTTTATAATAAACCTGAGAGCATGAAAAGAGGGAATGCCTATAAAAGTCTTTTGAGACATTTACAGTAGTGGAGAGGGGGCAAGCATTACTGCTCTTCTAGGAAATCAGCTGCTTGAAGATTGTTTGCTTCAGAATGCAGAAGAGTGAGGCCAGGAACCTGTCAAGTGGGTAGCGATGGCCTTGTGGGGTTTTGATCCAGCTGCCAGTCTCTGAATTCTGCCCTTGCCACCAGTGGCTTAGAGTCCCATTACTCTTTGACCCTGTAGCATGTTGCAAAATAGCTCAGACGTGCATGTGCCCTCCATCTCTCCATGCTATTTCCACAGCTTTGAACTTGCACCCAACTTGCCTTGTATTTATCATCTGTAAATTTCCCTTGGTATTTTCTCTATCTCCTCTAGCTCCAAGGCCTCTCTGACCTCCTTATGGGCCACTGCATTTTCCACAAAGGAACGTTTGGACAGGCATGCTACATTCTGCCAAGCATACAACTCTGGCTGTAGCAATTTGCCCTGAGACAAGCCTTTAAACTTCCTTTCAGCCCTGTCTTTTACCCTCTGTTATTTCTGAATATAGACGTTAAGGCCAAGACTGAGCATGAACTGCCTCCTTTTCTCAACCCAGTTCATTTCAAATGAAGAAATGTCTTATTTTAAGATATCTGGAGGCATTTGCCACACTCTAACTGTAACTGTGTTCAATAATCCTCACAGGAAATTCTATTATAATCTCACCTCTAGACTGGTAAAATGATCCCCAGTATGCCAGATAGAGTAGAAATTAGGAAGGAATTTCCTATGTTTGGGGAATTCATCATTATGTAGGTCTTAGTGGAAGGCATCGATCCTTGATTTCATCATGCTGGAATCATGGACCTAGGAGTGTAACCCAGGCTTGGCCAATCAGATGTTCCTGCCCAGGACTTTAAATTTGGAATGAGTGGAGCAAAGATGATGGGATGGTCAAGAATTCTTCTGTGCTCTGTGATGCTAGTGGGCACCAATGTTTAGTGGGAACAGCAGGCATGCCCCTACCGTCTGTCCTATGGCAGGATTAGGAATCTAATTCTCATCTGGATTTTGAGCCTCACCTTCTTGAAGGCACTGTGACTCACCCCAATGTCCCTTCAATAAATTTATTATTATTATTAAATAAGTCAATTTCTCTTGCTTGCAACCAAGAATGCCAACTCATACACGAATGTAAGAGCTACTACATTCAACTGTATGTTTTTGCTTTTATAACTGTTTCACCTTAATAACCTATTCACATAAAAACCACTAAAAGCTACTAGATACCTTTCACTTTGACTATTACATTTAGCCAGTTTGTCCTCATCTTCATGCTACTTAAAGACCAAAACTATAAAGAACCCTGGGAACAATCTGGTCCACTTCTTTTACTGAGGGATATTGAGGCTCTAAGAGGTCATTTCTCATTTGGTAGATGAATCTCATATCTATGGATGATTTCTGATAACTTCTCCAACTAAATCAAAGCCATTCTAATTTGAAGGCCTATTTCTTCTAATGCTGAAAATTTATTTTAAAAATCTAATGAGCTATCCTCCCTATTCCATTATATAAACCACCAAAGCAAATAAAAATACAGGACCCAGAACAAATTCTAAGAAAACATCACCAGTTTTGTATGCTATTCAGCTCAGGTTTGGGTTTGGCACACCTGTTTATCAATTTATTAGGTCAAAACCAAATTTCCTGGATTTGTTAATAATCTTATTATTGTGAAGGATGGAATCAAAAGAATTTAGGGAGGCAGCTGGTAGGAGAGAAGGAAGTAATTCACATTTCCTTCATAAGGTGGCACTAAAAATAGTGTAAAAAATGGTCTAGGAACCAATATTCCTTACAGCCCATCCTCCAAGACTCCAGTACCACCAATGCACATGAATGGAGAATGCCCCACAGATTCCACACACACTCTTAGGTGGAATGTTTAACTTTTATTGCTTCTTTTCTCCTGGCCACTGCCTGCAGACAGGATTTCACTTACGTAAAAAATGACTGACAGAGAGACTTTAAGGAGCACGGGAGGGGGTAGTTTATAATTTTTCCCTCAGGGTAACCCTATTTATATGTACAAAAATAAGTGCAGCTTTTGAATTTACCCTGACTAGAATTAACTCCAGGCCTCTGGCAAATATGTTAATCACCCTGTAATATTTTAAATTGAGCAAATAAATTGAATTTTC
This sequence comes from Myrmecophaga tridactyla, assembly GCA_004026745.1. Lineage (NCBI taxonomy): Eukaryota > Metazoa > Chordata > Mammalia > Pilosa > Myrmecophagidae > Myrmecophaga > Myrmecophaga tridactyla. Next base: position 27,975 of record PVIY010020262.1, on the reverse strand, counting down.
CTCTCTTTCTTGAGCTGCTGTCAGATAATTTTTCTCTATAATGCCATTTTGGTTTGTTGGTGATTTCCTGCTTCCTTAAACTTCCACAACATTAAGATTAAACTGTCATGACTAAGTCGATACACTCCCAAATGCCTGCATCTCTTCTACATTATTCAGCTATAGAAAAACAAACAACAACACATGGCATAGATCAAGACACATATCTGTTTTTCTCTCACTTAAAAGGAGCTCAGAGGTATCTGTCCAAAGCTAATATGGCAGACTCCATGATCAGCAGGTTTCAGGCTCCTTCTGTATCATTACTCTGCCACTATAACAAACTGCTTCATGTTCCATAATGCCTGCTTGAGCACCAGCAATCACAGCTGCATGACAGCCAGAAAGAAAGAATAAGACAAAGAATTGTCTCTTTAAGGACACTGTCTGAAAGTGACACACAATACTGCTTCTTACATCTTATTGAATAAAATGTGATCACATGTTCAAATTTAGAGGCAAGGCAGACTGGAGAATATGGCCCTTTAGTGATATGCATTGCTATTCCAAATAAATTTGGGAAGAGGAAGAGAATAAATATTTGGTAGGCAACCAGCAGACTCTTCTAAATCTGCCCACTGCTTTGGTTTTTCAAGTAGATTCTATATTGCTTTCCAGTAGTAGATTCAAGTAAAGTGGGGAAAAAAAGGAAATATAGTCATTAAGTGTTCAGTCGCTGGAATCAAACTAGCCTGGTTTATGACTCTGGACAAAATGCTTAACTTTTTTGAAGTTCTGTCTCCTCATGAGTAAAAAGAGACAGTGGCACCTACTTCACAGTGTTATTATACATATTAAATGAGATTACACACACACACACGCACACACACACACACACACACACACACATATATGGCAGGTTAAAGATGGACACAAATTCTTTGGCATTCCTCCCAATGAGAGGTGAAGTCTGTGCCCCTTTCCTTTGAAACTGGGCAGGCTCTACGACTAATTGCTTTGACAAATAGACTATGGCAGGAATGACAAACAGACTATGGCAGCTTTGGAACATAAATGTCTCTCGAAATGCTGGAACACCTGCCTTTGGAAACCAGGTGCCAACTAAGAAGTATGAACACGGCAAGACCGCCATTCTGTGAGAAACCCTAGTCAAACGGAAAGAGGGACAAAACAGCCAAACATATGGGTGAAGTCAATTTGGAAGTGGATCTTCTACCCCCAGCAGTCCTAGTAGATGCCTCATTTCTACCCACACAGATCTGATTCAAATAGGATTGCTTTTCTTCTGTCACTGACTCTGCTCCATGACATCAGACCTCTTAATTCGTTTCAGAGACATATTCCTGAAGTGGGTGCTGAGGGTGTCTAGGCTTCATGATATTCCATCACATAGCCATTGTCCAAGACCTCTCCACTGTCATCACTATGGGTATTCTCATTCTTGAGCAGAGACTTGGCCTGCTGCTCACTGAGGAGTGGCATCTTTACCTGGGAAGGGTTCATGTGATCATGTAGCTTCCCCCGTGTACCAGCAGGTCTTGTGTCTTCAGGACCTGAGAGAGCTGCTTCTCCATTATGAAAGTGCTGGTCACCAGGGCTGATATGATGTCCATGGTGGTCGCTTTGCCCTCAGCCAGCATCTCCACCACTGGACAAGGCATGGGCAACTGCTAGCAAATGATCTACTGTGTGTTCCTGTCAGATGATTTCAGCCAACTTCTCATACCAGGACCGTAACACGTTCAGGATGCACTTGGGGGACTCCCATATTCCCAGTCAGGTGCTGTCCTCGCTTCCACTGAATCACTTTGTTATCCAGAATGCTACTCTGCTTCTTGTGCAGCAGCTGCAGGGTCTTCTGGAGCTTCTTGGCCAGCTCTGTGCAGTACTGCTTCTGCATCTGGGCCTCACGCTGCAGCCAGGCCTCCAGGACATCTGCTTCTGCTTGAGGGCCATCTTCAGCTCAGATGCTCTTGAGGGCTCAGTGAGCCAGCTGTGCAAGCTAAGCATGAATCTGCAGCTGAGTTCTTGAATCACAAAATCATAAGCAAAATAAAATGGTTGTTTCAAACCACAATTTTACAGTTTTTCACAATATACATATAGCACACATTAAGCATTCAGAAGTGCTGCTGACCTTGGATGGGCCACGGTGGCTCAGTAGGTAGAGTTCTTGCTGTCATGCCAGAGACTTGAGTTCAATTCCTGGTGCCTGCCCATGCAAAAAAAAAAAAGTGCTGCTGACCCTGATTCAGATTTAGCAGAATGCATTTCAGTGACACTTTGGAAATCCTCTGGCATGATGATATCCCATGTTAAAGACACTGAACATTAATAAAAACATATATATTATTCTATCAAAATTATTTTTATTAACTATATTTCAATTTAACTGGTTTCCTTTGTAATAATGTATATTTCATGTGATGTAATTTAAAACCTTATTCTGAGAAAGAGTCCATAGGACTTCATCAGTCTTTCAAAGGAATTCATCACAAAAAGAAAGAAGAAAAAACAAACAGAGGAAATTAAGAAAGAACCCATGTTAGGGGGTGACAGAGTCACCAGATTGAAGAAGCCTGGGTCCCTAAATAATGACATGAAGCAGACCCTCACAAAAATGCCTACCGGCAGGCGATACAATAAAGGCAGAAAACTTTGACCGGGTTAATATAAAAAGATAAGAGTAATTCTGGAAGATTTTAACCTGCCTCAGAATCACCTTGGTCTGGGGCCTTGCTGCTGTGGAGTCCCTCCTTGCCACCATCTCCACTGATGCAGACTTAGGCTGTCTTCCTTAAGCTGACCCTTTGCCTCCTCTAGGCTTCTTCTAGGTTGTCTGAAGCCTAGACAGCCTTTAAACACTGGCCTCTGCCTCTCCTTGGCCAGGCTCCCACCCAACACCCAGAGTGCTCCTGCCCAATACTGCCTGATATTGGAGTTAACTGCATCACCCTTGTTTGAGTGACCTTCTGAGGGTTAGTTCAACACTAGTTTGAATTATTTTTCCTTATTCATAATTTCTTGGGGGCATATTAAGTTATAAAAAATCTGAACTTATATCTCTACTGTTCATGCTATTATATATCATATGAAAGGAAAAACATTATTTACTGAGCACCCTACTACATGTTGGCTTATGTGTTAAACTCTCTCACTTTCCATTTATTCATTGCCACAATAACTCTTTGTGAGAGATATCAGAGTCCTACATTTCCAGAAGGAAAAATGAGGCTGTAGGATATTAAGTTATTGCCTAAGGTCACACAGCAAGTAAGAAGCAGAGCTCAGTGTGAAACAGGTTTATCTCACTGCAAAGCCCATACTTTTTTCACTCTAGCGTGTTGACTCTAACCACCCCAAACTGGGTTATGCCTATTCAAATAGGCGTATAGAGTGCTAGGTGAGCCTGGGGAAATATACAATGTGAATATACAGGGTCTGTTCTAAGCATTAGAATCTTTTAATATTTCCCTTGACCACATGAATAATAGAAAAAATGCACTCATCATTTGCCAGTTGCATTAAGGTGATTAGGTGAGCAGTGGCCAAAATAATCATACCAAAACTTAATAAAGACAAAGCCTAAAAAGGGAAAAATAAAAATGCAAACATTAGAGGGCAAATTCTGTGTAAACTTGGTTACAAATATTCTTCAGGTTCATCATAGGCAACAAGTTAATTTTGAGTCAGCAGAAAAACTCTAACAATGCATTCTGATGTTCCTGATAATGTTGAGTATTGTGTGCATGTGTTGTGTGTTTAAAGGGCTACTCTAGGAGTGATTAGCAAAAGCATCACATGGAAAAATCATGATGTAATCTTTCCAACCGTACAGCTTTGGCCAGGTCCTCATTGGATTTTATGGCCATTTTGGAGCCACTCACTGCAAGTGATATGTGTAGATTTTAGGCATGCCCTGGGACAAAGCAATAAAAATTATGACCTTGGGGTTAAGAGCTTTAACAAAGCCCAGGGAACCATATATATTGAAAAGCAGAAGAGGTCAGTGATGAAGATGAAAAGTCAGGAATTTCAGTAACCCTCAGTAGTGCTTCTCAAAGTGTGGGCCAGAAATCTTTGCATCAGCATTGATTGAGATGTGTGTAAGAAACGCAGATCCCTGAGCCATTCCCAAATCTAGTAAACCAAATTTCTGTTGGGGGCAGGTGGGAGGAACAAGCGCCCCAAGGATTATGCACATTGCAGTTTAGAACCATTATGCCAATGGTTCTCAGCTTTGGCTGCACATTGGAATTACCTGTGGTTCTTTAAAAACAATAATGCCTGGGATCCTCCCCAGAGATTCTCATTAATTGGTCTGATATGACCTTAGGTTGATAGGATTTTTTAAAGTTCCCTAGATTGTTATGTGGAGCCAAGGTTGAGAACCACTGCTTTGTGTTAAGGTATAATGTATGAATGCCAACAAGCAGCTCTCCAACTTCCACTGAATACATGAGAGATGGGTTTATTAATTGTGTGAAATACTTTATTCAGATAATTCTCTAATGTTCATTATTAGTCACCTTTCCCAAGATAATGGGCTTTATATTTACAACAGTGATTTGTCTGCTCTGGTAATCAGGCCTCAGTCTCAATGTCTTTGGGAACCAAAGATATTTTCTCTGGGTTCTGGGGACTGAACTCTCTTTCCTTCCGGCCTTTCTCACCAGATGGTTGTGAGGGATGACAAAAATAATTATAGAGCACTTCTAAACAACGGCGTAAGTCAGAGAAGACCTGAGCTTCTTGGTTCTCACTGTGCTCTTCATCTTCACTATGACAATTCGTCATCTTCTGTTCCAGACACTCAACCTGGTCATTAGAATTAAAGGCGATGCATGGCCCCAGAAAGCAGGTACTTTCCCAACTGGAGAAATGTCCTAGCAGTCCTCAGATACCAGAAGCAACTTTTTTATGGCAGAGTAGGGGAGATTCCTGCTGCTATTAGCAGATGTGCCTTAAATTCAATTAAGGCAACTGCCAGGGATCTTTGTATTTTAGCCTTACCCAATTTTGGAAGGAGATTCATTGGCCTTTGAAGATATCTGTTTCTGATGGAGGCTCTCCCCATGCACTGTTTCTTAGTATTTTTATCCACAAATCTTCACACACATACAGTTCATACATGGTGTACAATCAATGGCTAATAATATCATAACATAGTTGTGTATTCATCGCCGTGATCAATTTTAGAACATTTGCATCACTCCAGAAAAAGAAATAAAAAAGAAAAGGCTTATACATCCCATACCCTTTACCCATCCCTTTCATTGACCACTAGTATTTCAATTTACCCAATTTATTTTACCCTTTATCCCACCTATTACTTACTTATTTTTATCCATATTGTTTTACTCATTTGTCCATATCCTGGATAAAAGGAACATCAGACACAAGGTTTTCACAATCACACTGTAAAAGTTATTTCTTTATACAATCATCTTCAAGAATCAAGGTTACTGGAACACAGCTCAAAAGTTTCAGGTACTTCCCCTAGCCACTCCAATACACCATAAACTTAAAAGAGATATCTATATAATGCATAAGAATAACCTTCAGTATAACCTCTAGACTGTTTGAAATCTCTCGGCCACTGAAACTTCATTTTCTCTCATTTCTCTCTTCCCCCTTTTGATCAAGAAGGCTTTCTCAGTCCCATGATGCTGGGTCCCTGCAAATTCTGGGAGTTATGTCCCACATTGCCAGGGAGATTTATACCCCTGGGAGTCGTGTCCCACATAGGGGGCAGGGCAGTGAGTTAACCTGCTGAATTGGCTTAGAGAGAGAGAGGCCACATTTAAGCAACAAAAGAGGTTCTCTGGGGGTGACTCTTAGGCATCAGTTTTACTAGGCTTAGCCTATCCTTTGTGGGAATAAATTCCATAGGGGTGAGCACAAAGATCGAGCGTTCAGTGTATTGATTTGATTGTCCCCACTGCTTGTGTGAGGATATCAGAAATTCTCCAAATGGGGAAGCGGAATATTTCCTCCTCTCGCCCCAGTCCCTGAAAGGGACTTTGCAAATGCTTTTCTATTCACTGCCCAAATTGCTTTGGCTTACATCAGGGCATCACACTAACCTCGGCAAACCAACATGATCTCACACCCTATTCAAGATTCTATGTACTGATGGTGTTCAATTAAACTGACCACGCAAGTTAAATTAGGCAATGCACTACCCAAAATATAAATTTTGCACCAACTAAACATCTCTCCTTTTGGTCTCACACAGAAGTTGAAGTGTTAAAATAAGGGCGATATCATCTTTTACGCTGTATTTGATCTACCCCAGTACTATCCAGATCAGCTTCATTTATATCTCCAGTTGAAGTGTGATCCCTTCCCAACTTTTTAAACAGTTCCTGTATAGGATAGTGCTGACTTTCATAGCTTCAGAGCTCTAACTCTGAGTCTCAAGTGTCACATAAATAGCCAAAGTTTCTGGGAACGACCAGGTTATATACAAACAGGTCAGTGTCTCAAAATTTAGAAGTAACAGTTACAATTCCCAAATATATGTGACTGCTGCCAGAGTTTACAATCTAGGACCCTTTACAACAGGCCCCAACCTGATAACTCATGCTCTCGACTCCAGTTCACCAAGTTTTTACAGTACAATTAGTTCATATGAGTGAGGCATGATAATATTTGTCTTTTTGTTTCTGCCGTTTCATTCAACATACAGTCCTTAAGGTTCATTCACACAGTTGTATGCCATACAATTTCACCCCTTCTCGCTGCAACTCAGCAAGAAGGAATTCCCCCTTCCATTCCTTAGTCGTTGTACCCTTAGGCCACCACCATTCATTGTGAATTGGGAACACTGCTGCCATAAACCCGTGTCAAATGTCCATTCCTGTCCCCTCCCCATGCACTCTTAAAATTGCATTTAAGTAATTGTTCTCTTTCTATATTGAACCATAATTTTGCACATTATCTTTTAAACATGAGAGTTATCAGTTTTAATTTACTTTTTAAAAAATGTTCTCTAAAACTCTTTGCTCTACAAAGTTTTACTTGTATTAGCCACCTTTGCCAATCCAATCTTATTTATATTAAAACGTTTTATTTTTCCTTCACAGTCCTACATATCACTGGGCTAAGACAACATATACTCCAAAAGCAAGTTAACTGTTTTTTCCTTAAATCCATTTTACAAAATGGATTTATTTAAACTGAATTTCTCTAGTAAAAATGTAAAACTTTGTAATACACAAACTACAGAAATAATAACTCTCTAAAATAATTGGTGAAAGAAAAACTGGGGTTCAACATATTTGACAATATTGATGAAAATGAAAGATGTAGCTATCTTTTTACGAGCAATTCAACTGCTAAGTGTTTATAGATATACTCACAAAAATCAGAAACAACTTAAATATTAAACAATGGTTGACAGGTTAAATACATATGGTATATCTACATAATGAAATATTGTACAACTGTTAAAAATATTGCAATAGCTCTGAGTGTGCTGATATGGGAAGGTCTGTAAATATATTAAGTGAAAAATTTGAGGTACAATGGAATAACAACCCCTTTTGTGAAAAATGATCCTTAACTATTGTGCTGGTTTGAAGGGATGTATGTACCCTAGAAAAGCCATATTTTAATCAAAATCCCATTTCGTAAAGGCAGATTAATCCCTATTCAATACTGTATGTTTGAAGCTATAGTCAGATCATCTCCCTGGAGATGTGACTTAATCAAGAGTGGTTGTTAAACTGGATTAGGTGATGACATATCTCCACCCATTTGGGAGGGTCTTGATAAGTTTCTGGAGTCCTATAAAAGAGGAAATATTTTGGGGAATGAAGGAGATTCGGAGAGAGCAGAGAATGCTGCAGCACCACGAAGCAGAGAGTCCATAAGCCAGCGACCTTTGGAGATGAAAAAGGAAAATGCTCCCGGGGAGCTTCATGAAACAGGAAGCCAGGAGAGAAAGTAGCACTTGATACCATGCTTACCATGTGCCCTTCCAGCTGAGAGAAAAACCATGACTGTGTTCACCATGTGCCTTTCCAGATGAGAGAGAAACTTGAACTGCATTCACCATGTGCCCTTCCACTTGAGAGAGAAACCCTGAACTTCACCAGCCTTCTTGAATCAAGGTATCTTTCCCTGGATGCCTTAAATTGGACATTTCTATAGACTTGCTTTAACTGGGACATTTTCTCAGCCTTAGAATTGTAAACTAGCAACCTATTAAATTCCCCTTTTTAAAAGCCATTCTGTTTCTGGTATATTGCATTCTGGCAGCTAGCAAACTAGAACAACTATATACAAATGCACACAAGTATGCATGCTTGCATCTGTGAATATATTCCCTTTTCTGGAATGATAAGCAAGCAGTCGCTAACAATTGATTACTTCTTTGGGGAAAGGTGGTGGTGGTAGGGGAGTGGTAGGTAATGGGGAAAACCACATATATTTTTCATTTATGCCTCTCAATAACATGTGAATTTTTTAGAACATGTTTATATACTTTTTTTTTTTTTGCATGGGCAGGCACTAGGAAACGAACCCAGGTCTCTGGTATGGCAGGCGAGAATTCTGCCACTGAGCTACTGTTGCACTGCCCTTATATTACTTTTAAATTGCTAAAACGTCAACATGGCTACAGAGTCAGTGAGATTATGGGCTTTTACATTTTGCTTTTTATGATTTTCTTTATATAAAAAATATATTAAGGATAAAGATGGTGGAGTGAGATGCTTCAGGGCCATCCCCCAGCAGAGGCTTTAAACAACCAGCAAGAACTGTCAGAAACATCTTTCTCAAAACTTCATAAAATAGATAAAGGACTTCAGTAACAGGGAAACTACGGATTTAAGAAAAAGGCAACATCAAAGTGGTAGGGTCTCCTGACTGGCTTCTTCTCCACCCTTCACTAGTTCAGCATGGAGCTAACCAGTACTCCCAGGGCAGATTCCTGGTTGCAGAACTGAAGGAAGCACAGTAAGTCTTGTGCACACACTGGAAGCATGTATGTCTGGTCCAGTCTGTCTGGTGATGGTCTGAGGGACTTGCCATCCCAGAACTTGTCCTATGTATAGAAGGCAGCTCACCAAGCTCTCCTATAGAACTCTGGGGAAAGAAGTTGTTGAGCTGCCTGGGACAGGGGATTGCTATCTGTAGGACATACAGCACAGTGCCAGGGACTGTGGGAAAACCATTTCTAGGGAAGAGATTTCAAACCATGTTAATGGTAGTATCCCTAGGGAGACGGATGAATTCCCAAGACAAGAGGCCTGTATAGAAAGGATCAGGGTGCTTCAGGGCCATCCCCCAACAGAGGCTTTAAACAACCAGCAAGAACTATCAGAAACAAGGGCTTATCTCAACCAAGCTTCATTGCAGAATTAATTTTAAAATTATGACTACTGAAAACAGGTCCCCAGCACATATAAACCTGGAATAAGCACTAAAGGAGCCAGGAGTTGTCACCCAGGCAGAGAGGGGGTGGGACAGATGGAAAAAACAATAACAGAGGCTTTTTGAGTTGGAAGCACAAAATACTGGAAAAGGGCTGGATCCAAAGAAAAGGGGGGCACATAGAGCCTGGGGATACACAGAGTCAGGTACCAATTCAAACTCTTGATTGGCAGATCCAGGGAGCAGGGGTCTGGCTCTGAAAAGGCTTTTTGTTGTTTTTTTAAAATGTCTTAACAGCTCATCAGATAGAACTACAAGCCCTTTCAGACTCCAGCATTGCCCCAGACAAGGGCAGAACTAAGGCCTGACTGAGAGACAAAGTAACTAGTTAGATAAAAGGAGTTAACCTAAAGAGGCTATCTTCCCCAAGAAAAGGGGGGTGGGGTTCAGCTCAAATGGAGGCCCTCCTTCAGGGAATTCAGGCCCCAAGGGCTGGAAAACAGAAGCAATCAAAGCCCACATGCAATTAAAGCCTTTGTCTCAATCACACCCTGGCAGGGAGAGTCTGCTGAAATTAAAGGTACCACATCACATCACTTTACACTCCTGGGAAGTCACAGGCAGACAAGCACCACATACTGGGCAGGATAGGAAAAGTACAGAGTCTAGAAGCTTCATAGGAAAGTCTGACAACCTGCTGGGTCTCACCCTCAGAGAAAAGTGATGTTGGCTACTCTTTCCTCCTGAGATGTAGGCCTGTCTTATCTGGGAAAATCTGACTGGGGTTGATAATATTTGAGGAGACCAACTAAAAAAAAAAAAAGCTCAATATAGGCAGAGCAAGAAACAGAAAAACAAGAACTAAAAAATTCTGGTCAAACAGAACCTATGCTAGAGATCTAGAATAATTGAACTGAATGCCAAAACACCAGATAGGGAACAAAGACATCCAGGAGAAAACACTAGATAAAAGAGTAAACAACCACCTTCCCTGAATAAACTAATTAAGGAAATCAAATGCCTAGATGCCAGCAGAAAATAATAAGTTATAGTAGGAAAATCAAAGATAAAGCCCAGTTAAAGGACAAGCCAACACTTCAAATGAGATACAGGAGTTGAAACAGCTAATTAAAGGATGTTCAAACAGACATGCAAAATCTCATCATAAATCAAATCAATGAGTTGAGGAGGACATAAAGAAGACATTGGGCAAACATAAAGAAGAAACTGAAAGCTTGAAAAAAATAAATCACATAACTCATGGGAATGAAAGGCATAATAGAAGAGATGAAAAAAAAACAATAGAAATCTACAACAACAGATTTGAAGAGGCAGAAGAGAAGATTAGTGAACTAGAGGACTGGACATCTGAAATCTGACACACAAAAGAAAATATAGGGTAAAGAATGGAAGAATATGAGCAGGGTCTCAGGGAATTGAATGACAACATTAACAGCATGAATATATGTGCCGTGGGTGTCCCAGGAGTACAAGAGAAGGGAAAAGGAGAGAAAGACTAACAGACAAAATAATCACTGAAAATTCCCCATCACTTATGAAAGACATAAATTTAAAGATCCAAGAAGTACAGCATGCTCAAAACAGAATAGGTCCAAACAGACCTACTCCAAGACATTTATGAATCAGACTGTCAAATGTCAAAGACAAAGAGAGAATTTTGAAAGCAGCAAGAGAAAAGCAATCCATCACATACAAGGGAAGCTCAATAAGATTGTGTGTAGAGTTCTCAGCAGAAACCATGGAGGCAAGGAGGCAATGGTATGATGTACTTAAGATTCTGAAAGAGAAAAACTGCCAAAAAAGAATTCTATATCCAGGAAAACTGTCCTTCAAAAATGAGGGGGAGATTAAAATATTTTCAGACAAACAGTCACTGAGAGAATTTGTGACTATGAGACTAGTTCTGCAACAAATACTAAAGGGAGCACTACAGGCAGAAAGGAAAAGACAGGAGAGAGATGTCTAGAGAAAGTGTAGAAATAACGACTACAATAAAGGTAAAAAGAGAAAAAAAGAGCTATGACATATAAAATGGAAAAGACAAAATGGTAGAAGAAAGTACTGCATTCAAGGTAATAATATTAAATGTTAATGGATTAAACTCCCCAATTAAAAGACACAGACTGGCAGAATTGATTAAAAAAACAGTATCTTTCTATATGCTGTCTAGAGGAGACTCACTTTAGATCCAGGACAAAACAGGTTGAAAGTGAAAGGCTGGTGTGATGGTTAGGTTCTGGTGTCAACTCGGCTAAGTGAATATTGTCCAGTTTTATGGCCAGGCAAGCCCTGGTCTGACCATTGCTGCAAGGATATTTTGTGATTGGTTGATAAACCAGAAGGCTGGTATATTAAATCATCAGTCAGTTCATTGCATCTGCGGCTGATAACATCTGCAATCGAATAAGGTGTGTCTCTCAGAATGAGTTAATCCAATCAGTTGAAGTCTTTTAAGGAAGGAGAGAAACTCTTTCACTGCTTCTTCAGCCATCCTGCCTCTCCTGTGAAGTTACTCCAGACCTTTCATCGGAGCTGCCAGCTTCACAGCCTGCCCTACAGATTTTGGACTCTTCCATTCCCACTGATGCATGGGACACCAATATAAATTTCATATTTATAGATCTCTCCTGCTGGTTCAATCTCTCTAGAGTATCTTGACTAATGCAGCTTAGTACCAGGAATGGTTCTTGAGAAAGAGAATCTTAAAAATGGATTTATGGTGCTCGCTTTGGCAGCACATATACTAAAATTGGAATGATACAGAGAAGATTAGCATGGCCCCTGCACAAGGATGACACACAAATTCGTGACGCAGTCCATATATTTTTTTAAAAATGGGTTTTTACAATCAGTTTTCTACTCTGACTAGATTCAGAAGCACTAATGACTGTGCTTCCAATAATCAAGATGGCACTGACAGTCCATGGGGTGAGTTGGCATAAGAGATACTCAATATATCATCATTAGATTCTGCTAATTGTATGCTTATATGAGGCAAGGCTTTGAGTGCGAATGTTTTTGACACCTTTACAGAGTTTTGTAGAATTAAGAGGTATAAGGATGCTGACTGGTTGTTGTTAGATATGATGAATACAGTGATGAGAGAATGGGATGAGCTGAAGGCTTCAAATTTGCACCTTAAGCATCATATGAACAATGTACAAGTTTCCATGTGTGCCCTGAAAGAAAATCTTATTTCCTGTGGTCACAGACTTGAGATCTCTGAAAACCAGACACAAACCTTCATTGTGTGAGTAGCAGATTTGCAACATAAACTAAAATCTCAACATTGAAGGGTGTCTGTCTGCTGTTAAGTAAGGGCTTTGATTGGAAAAGCATGGGATCCTGAAATGTGAGATGGTGACGTATGGCTTGAAAATGATGGTGATGAGATGGGATACCCAGAATCTGCTGAGCCTTTGCTAGATAGACCTGTAATGGACGGCCCTGAGGTAAGAGCTTCCCGATCTCCAGCCTGCTTCAAGGAAACAGCTTCCTGGCCTCCAGTCTCCCCATGGAGTCTTCCATACAACCTCTACCTAATGAGATTAACCCTTCAGTGCCTGCTAACCCCGTAACCATCTCTCCTAGGAAAACAGCCCTCACTCCTCTGTATGCAACTAATCCTGTTTAAGCAGATGAAACTGCAACAGAGTGTCCTGAGATAATTGGCTTCAAAGATACTTCTATCTTTTTCCATGACCCACTCCTACCACCCCTTTTTACTTTAAGACATATAACTAGACTAAAGTCGCAACAGGTCCTGAAAGGTGAGGTACAAAGTGCAACCCATGAGGAGGTATGCCATACTCCAAAAGAACTGTATGAGTTTTCCAATCTATATAGACAGAAATCAGGGAAATATGTGTGGAATAGATATTAAGGGTGTGGGATAATGATGGAAGGAATATAAAGTTGGATCAAGCTGAATTTATTCATATGGGCCCACTAAGAAGAGATTCTACATTCAGTATTGCAGGTCGAAGGGTTAGAAAGGGCATTAACAGTTTGTTTGGATGGTTGGCTGAGATATGGATACAAAGGTGGCCAACATTACTTGAGGTTGAAATGCCAAAACTGCTCTGGTAAAATGTAGATGAGGGGATCCAGACGCTTAGAGAGATTGGAATGTCAGAGTGAATTTATCATGGGAGCCTGCTCACACACCCCAGGAAGGTACAGAGGACACATCTTTCACCAGAACCTTGAGAAATAAATTTGTGAGACTGGCTCTATGATTCCTGAAGAGCTCTGAAGTTGCCCTTCTCTGTAATTCACATGTTGCTGTGGGAACTGCTGTCACTGAGCTGGAATCCTTAAACAAAATAGGGATGATCGAATCCTGAGTTAGCAGAAGCAATGTGGCAACAGTTAATCATCATAGTCAAGGTGGGCAGCAGACTCAAAGCAGCAGTCAAATAATCTGACTTGCAGAGCCTTGTGGCATTAGTTAGTAGATCACGAGGTACCCAGAAGTTAAACAGATGGGCAGTCTACTAAATTCTTATTTGAGCTGTAAAAGCAGAAGAATTCTAGATCAAGTGAACAGATATCTAACTTGAATTACAAAAACAGAGTAACGGCCCCTTAATCAATTCCCAGACTTGAGACAGTTTACAGACCCAGAGTCCTCGAATGAAGGGAGGGCCAGGTATCCTTGGGGAAAGACCCTTTTACACTGCCCAAAATTTACAGTGTTAACCTTCTTCCTAGCCTTACCCAAGGAAACCTACAGCTTTTACCAGGGTGACTGTGCACTGGGGAAGAGTAAATGATCAGATATTTGGGGGATTATTAGACACTGGCTAAGAGTAACACTAATTCCAGGAGACCCAAAATATCACTCTGATCAACTGTCAGAGTAAGGGCTTATGGAGGTCAGGTGATTGATGGAGTTTTAGCTCAGGTCCATCTCAGAGTAGGTCCAGTGGGCCCAGTAGGTCCCCAGACCCAACTTGTGATCATTTTCCCAGTTCTAGAATGCATAATCGGAATCAAGATACTCAGCAACTGGCAGAATTCCCACAATGGTTCTCTGACTCATGGAGTGAGGGTATTATGGTGGAAAAGGCCAGGTGGAAGCCACTAGAACTGTCCCTACCTAGCAAAATAGCGAATCAGAAGCAATACTGTATTCCTGGCGGGACTGCAGAGATTAGCACCACTCTTAAGGAACTGAAAGATGCAGGGATGGTGATTTCCACCACATTCTCATTCAACTTTCACATTTGGCCTGTGCAGAAAACAGATGGGACTTGGAGGATGACAGTGGATTATAGTAAACTTAACCAGGTGGTGACTCCAATGCAGCTGCTATTCCAGATGAGGCATTATTGCTTGAACAAATCAACACATTGCCTGGTACCTGATATATAGTTAGTGATGTGGCAAATGCTTTTTTCTCAATAGCTGTCAGTAAGGACCACCAGAAACTGTATGTATTCAGCAGGAAAGGCCAGTATACCGTCACTGTCCTGTCTCAAGGATATATCAACTCTCCAGCTCTTTGTCACAATTTTGTCCACAGGGACCTTTATAATTTCCCCGTTCCACAAGACATCATACTAGTCCATTATATTGACGATATCATACTCGTCCATTATATTGATGATAGTGAGCAAGAAGTAGCAACTACTCTAGACTTTCGGTAAGGCATTTGTGTGTTAGGGCATGGGAGACAATCCAACGACAATACAGGGGGCCTTATACCTCAGTGAAATTCCTAGGTGTCTAGTGGTGTGGGGCTTGCCAAAATATCCTTCTAAGGTGAAGGATAAGCTGTGGCATCTGGCCCCTCCTACGAACAAAAAGAGGCACAATGCCTGGTTGGCCTCTTTGGATTTTGGAGACAACATAATCCTCATTTGGGTGTGTTACTCCAGCCTATTTACCAAGTGACCAGAAGAGCTGCTAGTTTTGAGTGGGGACTGGAACAGGAAGAGGTTCTCTAACAAGTCCAGGTTGCTGTGCAAGCTTCTCTGCCACATGGACCTTAAGGTCCAGCAGACCCAATGGTGCTGGAAATGTCAGTGGCAAATAGGGATGCTAGAGCCTTTGGCAGGAACCTATAGGAGAATCACAAAGCAGACCCTTAGGATTTTGGAGCAAAGTCTTACCATCTGCTGCCAATAATTACTCTCCTTTTGAGAAACAGGTTTTAGCCTGCTCTGGGCCTTAGTAGAGACTGAATGCTTAACCACGTTCCACTAAGTTCCCATGAGACCTGAGTTGCGATCATGATCTGGGTGTTGTCTGACCCACCAAGCCATAAAGTTGGGTGTGCACAGCAGCACTCCATCATAATATGGAAATGGCATATTAGAGATATGGCTAGGGCAGTTCTGTGAAGGCATAAGAAGTTACATGAGGAAGTGGGCCAAATGTCCATGGTCCTTACTCCTGCCACATAACCTTCTCTTTTCCAGACCAGAGCTATGGCTTCCTGGGGAGTTCCTCACAGTCAGATGACTGAGGAAGAGAAAACTCGGGCCTGGTTTACAGATGGTTCTAAACAATATGCAGAGACCACCCAAAAGTGGACAGCTACAGCACTATAAACAATTCTGGGATGTCCTTAATGGATAGTGGTGTAGGGAAAAACTCGCTGTGGGCATAACTTCAAGCAATGCACTTGGTTGCCCATTTTGCTTGGATGGAGAACTGGCCAGAAGTGAGTGTGTATATTGATTCATGGGTGTTGCTAAAGGTTTGGCTGGATGACCAGGGAATTAGAAAGACCATAATTGGAAAATTGGTGACAAACAGGTCTGGGGAAGAGGAAGGCAGACAGACCTTTCTGAGTAGGCTAAAAACATTAAATATTTGTGTCCCATGTGAATGCACACCAGAAGGTGACTTCAGCAGAGGGAGGTTTTAATAATGAAGTGGATAAGATGACCTGTTCTATAGATACTAGTCAGCCTCTTTTCCCAGCAACTCCTGTCATTGTCCAATGGGCTCATGAACAAAGTGGTCATGGTGGTAGGGATGGAGGTTATGCATAGGCTCAGCCACACGGATTTTCACTCACTAAGGTTGACCTGGCTATGGCCACTGCTGAATGCCCAATCTGCCAGCAGCAGAGAACCACACTCAGTCCCTGATATGGCACCATTCCCCAAGGTGATCAGCCTGCTACCTGGTGACAAGTTGATTACATTGGACCACTTCCATCATGGAAGGGGAAGCAATTTGTTCTAATTGGAATAGACACATACTCCAGATACGAGCTTGCTTTCCCTGCATGCAACATAGCTGCAAAAACTACCATACGTGGTCTTACAGAATACCTTATTCATCATCATGGTATTCCACACAGGATCAAGGAACCCACTTCACAGCAAATGAAATGTGGGAACAGGCACATGGTCATGGAATTCTCTGGTCTTACCATGTTCCCCAACATTCAGAAGGAGCTGGGTTGATAGAATGGTGGGATGGCCTTTTGAAGACCATTTATAAATTATGGTGCCAACTAGGTGACAATACCTTGTAGGGCTGGGGCAATGTTCTCCAGGAGGTTGTGTATACTCTATGGTACTGTTTCTCTCATAGCCAGGATTCCCAGGTCCAGGAAACAAGGTGTGGAAATAGGAGTGGCACCACAGTATCACCCTTAGTAATCCACTAGGAAAATTTTAGATTCCTGTCCCTGAAACCCTAGGCTCTGCTGATATACACATCTTAGCTCTAAAAGGAGGAGGGTTCCTACCAGGAGACACAACAATGACTCCATTGAACTTTCGGAAGTTAAAACTGCCACCTGGCTACTTTGGGCTTCTCATACCACTGAATCTGTCTGGGGTGATTGATCCTGACTGTCAAGGGGAAATAGGACTGCAATACACCATGGAGGTAAAGAAGAGTTTTCCTGGAATACAGGACATCCCCTAAGGCAACTCTTAGTACTACCATGGCCTATGCAACAACCCAATCCAGGCAGGACTACCAAAGCCCCAAAAGCTTCAGGAATAGAGATCTGGCTCACCCCACCTGGCAAAGAACCACGGCCAGCTGAAGTGCTTGCTGAGAGTAAAGGGAACATGGAATGGGTAGTGGAAGAAGGTGGTGATAAACATGAACTATGACCACAGGACCAGTTACAAAAATGAGGACTGTGATAGTAAGAATACTTCCTCCATGTTTTAAGTACATTTATATTTGCACATAAAGCAAATATCTTGCTTTCTTTTTATTATAAGACATAAGTTACATTGTTCATGTTATAGTATTTAAGTTATAGGATATGAAGTTTATGAGTGAATGTTACCTAAGAATCTATTTTGAAGTATGGCTGGTAAAATTGTTAGAAACCTCTACGACTTTTTAATTTGGGATTGACTTTGCTATTATTCTTTTTAAATTTCCTCCCTGTTTTGTTATGAGTATGTCTGTATTTGTACATAATAAAATGTCTTATTTTCCTCTTATCATATGCCATAAGTTGTATTGTTCCTGCTACAGTATTTAAGTCATAGGACATGAAGTTTAAGAGTGAATGTTACCTAAGGATTTGCACCCTATTCTGGAGAGATGTGCATTTCCAGTTGTATGCAGGTCAGCTGAGTATTATTAGGTGAAACATATGTCTGTTATTCTGTTCTGTTTGGAAATTAAGCATATTTCAAGGTGATGGGTATAGCTGCCAAGCTGACAAGGGGTGGACTGTGATGGCTAGGTTTTGGTGTCAACATAATCAAGTGATTATGCCCAGTTGTCTGGTCAGGCAAGCACTGGCCTGACTTTGCTGAAAGGATATTTCATGACTGCATGAAAATTGGAAGGCTGGTATATTAAATCATCAATCAGTTGACTGTATCTGTGGCTGATTACATCTGCAGTCAACTAAGGTGTATCCCCCACAATGAGATAATCCAATCAACTGAAGACTTTTAAAGGAGAAAAGATACCTTTTCACTGCTTCTTCAGCCAGCCAGCCTCTCCTGTGAAGTTCGTCCAGACCCTTCATTAGAGCTGCCAGCTTCACAGCCTGCCCTATGGATTTGGACTCTTCATTCCCAAGGTTGCATTAGACACCTTTATAAATCTCATATGTCCAAATCTCTCCTGTTGGTTTTGTTTCTCTAGAGAACCCTGACTAACACAGTTGGGAAAAGACATTTCACATAAACAACAAGAAAAGAGCAGGGGTAGCTATACTAATATACAACAAATCAGTCTTCAGATGGAAAACAATTAAGAGACAGAGAAGGACATTGTATTAATAAAAGGAATAATTCAACAAGAAGATAGAACAATCGTAAATATTTATGCAGTGAGCAGAGTGCTCCAAAATATATGAGGCAAACACTAACAACGCTGAAGGGAGAAATAAATACTTCTATCATAATAGCTGGAGACTTCAATTCCCCACTGTCATCAATGGATAGAATATCTAGACAGAGGATCAATAAGGAAACAGAGATTTTGAATGGTACAATAAATGAACTAAACTTAACAGACATGTACAGAACATTATACCCCACAACAGCAGGATACACATTTTTGTCAAGTGCTCATGGATCATTTTTAAGGACAGATCATATGCTGGGTCACAAAGCAAGTCTCAATAAATTTAAAAAGGTTGAAATTATACAAAAATCTTCCTTGGATCATAATGGAATGAAATTAGAAATCAGTAACAGGCAGAGGGCCAGAAAATTCAAAAACATATGGAGGTTAAACAACACACTCTTAAACAACCAATGGGTCAAGGAAGAAATTACAAGATAAATTAGTAAATTTCTTGAGGCAAATGAAAATGAAGACACTACATATCACAATTCATGGGATGCAGGAAAGGCTGTGCTGAGAGGGAAATTTATTGCCTTAAAATGCCTATACTAAAAAAGAAGAGCAAAAATCAAGGAATTAACAATTTACTTGGAAGAACTAGAAAGAACAGAAAACTAATCCCAAAGCAAACAAAAGGAAAGAAATAATGAAGATTAGAGCAGAGATAAATGAAACTGAGAATATGAAAACAATCAAGAAATTCAACAAAACCAGCAGATAGTTCTTTGAGAAAATTAACAACATCAATGGTCCTTTGCTAGGCTGACAAAGATAACACAAGAAGAGAAAATTACAGACCAATATCTTTAATGAAAACAGATGTAAAAATCCTCAACAAAATACTTACAAATCAAATCCGGCAGCACATTAAAAGGATTATACACCATGACCAAGTGGGATTTATTTCAGGTGTGCAAGGCTGGCTTGATACAAAAAAAATAATTAATGTAATACACCATATCAATAAATCAAAGTGGAAAAACCACATGATCATCTCAATTGATGCAGAAAAGGCATCTGACAAAATTCAACATCGCTTCTTGATGAAAACACTTCAAAGGAAAGGAATAGAATGGAATTTCCTCAACACAATTGGGAGAATATATGAAAAACCCATGGCTAACATCATCCTCAATAGGGAAAGACTGAAAGCATTCCCTCTAAGATCAGGAACAAGACAAAGATGCCCACTATCACCATTGTTACTCAACATTGTGCTGGAAGTTCAGCCAGAGCAATTAGACAAGAAAAAGAAATAAAAGTCTTCCAAATTGAAAAGGAAGAAGTAAAACTCTCACTGTTTGTAGATGATGTGATATGTCAAAAAATCCAGAAAAATCTATAGCAAAGCTACCAGAGCTAATAAACGAGTACAGCAAAGTGGCAGGGTACAAGATTAACACCCCAAAAATCAGTAGTGTTACTATACACTAGTAATGACCAATGAGAGGAGGAAATCAGGAAAAATAAATTCCATTTACAATAGCAAGCAAAAGAATCAAATATCTAGGAATAAATTTAACTGAGGATACAAAAGACAAGTACAGAAAACTTCAAGAAATTCCCTAAAGAAATCATGGAAGACCTAAATAAAAGGAAGGGCGTAGAAGACTGGAAGACTAAATATAGTTAAGATGTTAATTCTACCCAAATTGATTTATAGATTTAATGCAGTACCACTTAAAATCCCCAAAACTTACTTTGCAGAAATAGAAAAACCAATAATCAAATTTATTTGGAAGGGCAGGGTGCCCTGAATAGCTAAAAGTACCTTGAGAGAGAAAAATGAAGTGGGAATTTTCATACTCCCTGAGTTTAAAATGTAGCACGAAGTTACAGTGGTCAAAACAGCATGTTATTAGCATGAGATAGATACAATGACCAATGAAATCGATTGAGTATTCAGATATAGACCCTCTCATCTATGGATAATTGATCTTTGATAAGGTGGTCAAGCCAACCTACCTGGGACAGAGCAGCCTCTTCAATAAATGGTGTTTGGAGAACTGGTTATCCATATGAAAAGAATGAAAGAGGATCCATATCTCACATTCTATTCAAAAATTATCTCAAAATGGATCAAAGACGTAAACATTAGAGGTAAGACCATAAAACTGTTAGAAGAAAATGTAGGAGGATATCTTACAAATCTTATAATATGAGGTAGTTTTCTAGAACTTTTACCCAAAGCATGAGCAATGAAAAAAGAAATGGATAAATTGGATCTCCTCAAAATTAAACACTTTCATGCATCAAAGAACTTTGTCAGGAAAGGAAAGGCAGCCTATGCAATAGGAGACGATATTTAGAAACTACATATCAGGATATATAAAGAGATTCCTCAATTCAACAACAAAATGACAAACAATCCAATTTAAAAATGGGCAAAATACATGAACAGACACTTCTTAGAAGAGGAAATACAAATGGCTAAAAGGCATATGAAAATATGCTCAACTTCACTGGCTAATAGGGAAATGCAAACCACAATGAGACATCATTTCACACCCACTAGAATGGTCATTAAAAAAAAAAAACAGAAAACAACAAGGGCTGGGGAGTATGTTAAGAAAGAGACACACTTATCCACTGTTGATGGGAATGTAAAATGGTACAACCTCTCTGGAAGCCAATTTGGCAATTCCTCAGGAAGCTATGTATAGAATTGCCATATGATCCAGCAATCCCATGACCAGGTATATATTAATAGAACAGAATGCAAGGATACAAACAGATATTTGCACACCAATGTTTATAGCAGTAATACTTAAGATTGCCAAGAGCTGCAAACAGCCCAAATATCTGTCAACGGGTGAGTTGGTAAACAAGATATGGTATATACATACTATGGAATACAATGCAGCTATAAGCAGAATAAAGTCATGAAGCATGTAACAACATGGATGAATCTTGAGGACATTATGCTGAATGAAATTAGCCAGAAACAAAAGGACAAATATTGTATAGTCTCACTAATATGAGCTAACATTAATGAGTGAACGTTAAGGGTTAAAGTTAAGAACAGAGGCTATCCGAAGATAGAAAGAGTGTTGAGATTGGGCATTTGGTGCTGAAGAAATACAGACTGTGCAACAGGACTAACAGTAAAAATTAAAAATGGAAGGTGGCACAATAATATAAGTACACTGAATCAAGCTGAATGTAAGTATGACAGAGGAAGAAAAGCTGGGGGCATGTATGAAACCAGAAGGAAAGACAGAAGATAAAGCCTGAGATGGTATAACTTAAGAACAACTAGAGGGTGCACGGGTAGTTCAGTGATTAGAATGCCTCCCTTTCATGCGGGAGACCCGTGTTCGATTCCCGAACAATGCACCCTCCCCAAAAACAAACAGCTGAAGAATGACTAGAGTGGACAATGATGATTATTAAATGTACAGATATAAAAACGTTTTTGCATGAAGGAGAACAAATGAATGTCAACTGCTGAAAATGGATGGTGTGCCAGTTTGTATCTGTCGTGGGCCCCAGAAAAGCCATGTCCTTTAATTCTCATTCAATAAAGCTGGGTGGGAGCTTTTTTTAAAATAATGCATTTCTTTCTTTCTTTTTTTTTTTTTGCATAGGCAGGCACCAGGAATCGAACCTGGGTCTTCAGCATGGCAGGCGAGAATTCTGCCACTGAGCCTGGGTGGGAGTTTTTTAATAGTTCCCATAGAGACGTATCTCCAGCCATTCAAGGTAGGATTGCTCACTGGAGTGATTTAAGAGGGAATCATTTGGAAAAAGCTTCGGAACCCATGCAGCCAGAGACCTTTAGGGATGAACAAGGAAAACTTCCCTGGTGGAACTTCATGAAACAAGAAGCCTGGAGAGAAAGCTAGGAGATGTCACCAAGCTCACCATGTGCCTTTCCAGTTAAAGGGAAAAGTCATTAGCCTTCTTGAACCAAGGTATTATTCCCTGGATGCTTCGATTGGACATTTCTATAGCCTTGCTTTAATTTGGACATTTTCACGGCCTTAGAACTATAGACTTGCAATTCAATAAATTTCCCTTTTTAAAAGCCATTCCATTTCTGGTATATCACATTCCAGCAGCTTGCAAACTAGAACAGATGGTATACAGGAAAAAGTACAATCAATGCAAGCTAGGGTCTGTATTCAACAGTAACACTGTAATATGCTTCCACTGAATGTAACAAAGGCATTATGCCAAAATTAAGTATCAACAAGCTGGGGGAGGGAGTGTTATAGGAGAGGGGTATGAATTCTTTGCAGAAGAAAAGGAAATGTCTTCACATAGTTTATGGTGGTGAAGTCATGTCTATTTACTTGGATTGTATGATGTGTGAATAAATCTGGTTTTTTTTAATGGGCCTAAATATGTTCAAAGGGTTAAAGGAATGTGGGTCAAAGAACTAAAGGAAACCAGCAACATGATAGATGAACACAAATAAAATGTCAATAGAGAAATGGAAATTATGAGAAGGAACCAAATAGACCTGAAAACCACAGTAACAGAAATGTAAAATTTCCTAGAGGGGTTCAATAGCAGATTGGAGCTGGGAGAAGAAAGAATCAGAGAACTTGACATTAAGACCATTGAAATCATCCAGTTTGAGAGGCAGAAAGAAGAAATGATAAAGAAAAGTAAAAAGAGTCTGAGGAAACTGGGGAACACCAACAAGCATACCAATATATGCACATAGGAGCAGAAGCAGAAGAAAGAAAGGGAAAGACAGACTATTAAGGAGGAATAATGGCTGAGAGCTTCCCAAATTTAATGAAAGACATGAATATACACAGCAAAGATGTTTAGTGAACTCCAAACAGGATAAACCCAAATAAATCTATGCAGCAGCATATTATATTCACACTGTCAAAAGTGAAAGAGAGAATTCTGAAAGCCACAAGAGAGAAGCATCAGGTGACATACAAGGGAGCCTCGATAAGATTGCTGATTTCTCATTGAAACATGGAGGTAAGAAGAAAGGGGGATGACATATAAAGTGCTGAAAGCAAAAAATTGACAACCAAGCATCCTATGTTCAGCAAAACTGTCTTTCAAAAAGGGAGTGGTGGTGGTTTAAATCATTCAGATAAACAAAACCTGGAGTTCATCATCACTAGACCAACCCTACTAGATGCGCTAAAGAGAGTTCTGCAAGTTGAAAGGAAAAAACAATAGATATTAGATGAAAGTCTTATGAAGAAATAAAGATTTCCAGCAAGAGTAGCAACATCAGTAAATATAATTACCAGTCCTATTGTTTTTGATTTGTAACTCCACTTTTTGTTTCCTACAGGACCTAAAAGGTAAATGCATAAAATGTAATGAAGAATCTGTAGCTTTGGACTCATAATGTATAAACATGTCTTTTGTAACAAAGAGGTGGGGGGACAAAGGGGTTATAGGAATACAATTTGTGAATACTGTTGAGGTTAAGTTCGTATCAAAGCAAACAAGATTGTTATCCTGCTGTATCTACAAAGAAAATATTGGAAAATGTGGAAGCTCATAGGGAGAAATTAGAGTGCTTTCTGTTTGGGGAGATGGGAAATTTTAATAATGGTAGCTGGTGAGGGTACCACAATATTGTGATTAATCTCACTGAAGTTATGCTCAAGAGTAGCTGAGACGGGAAAGTTTATGTCATTTATATGGTCCCACAATTAAAAAAAAAAGAGGAACTAAAGAGACAATGACAGTTAAAAGCAATACATGATTCTGGATGGAATCTACCAAAGGGGAGAAGAGCCTTAAAGGGACATTATTGGGACATACGAAAAAATTGGAATATAGATTGTAAGCTTTATATACATGTTAAATTTCTTGAAATTAAAAACTGCACTTAAAATGGTTACCTATGTGTATATCCTTGTTCTTAGAAAATGTATGTGGCAGTATTAAGTGTTTAGAGATTTGATGTATGCAATTCACACTCAAGTGTTCAGAAAATGGATTAAAAGATAGATGAAAGAGCTAGAGAGGGAGAGATGGATGATAGAATGATAAGGCAAATGTGACAAAATGTTGAAACTGGTGGATCTGGGTATCTGGGATACTAGAGGTATGTTAGTGTTTGTATTATTTTTTAACTGTCCTGTAAGTTTGAAAGTATTTTTTAAATTTTCTTTAAAACTTTATTGAAGGATTCATTATTTTCCACAGATTTTACAGGATTCATTATTTGTTATAGATTTTTGCATGGACAGTTTTGCTCACAAATTCTGTTGTTTTAATAGAATATAACATCTACAGCTCCATCAGAGTGTGAGACATTTGCAGATGCTGTCTTGTAATAAGATTGCTTTTTTTTAATTCTCAAAATTTTGTATTAATCACTACTTTGAAGTTAATTACAGTAGTTGCTAGACCTGCTTAAGCTTGTTATTTAAGGCATTAATAAAGGAATATATACATTACAGATTTTCTTACTATTAGAAAAACAGTATTTCAACATAACTGATTTCTTTTGTATTCTTTATATATATATATATTTAATATTTTTATTGATAAAACTTAACATACAAACTTATAAACATCCTTAACATACAAATTCCATACATGGTTACAATCAGTGGCTCATAATATCCTCACATAGTTGTGTATTCATCACCATGATCATTTTTTTAAATATATATATTTTCTTTATTCAACATAACAACATACAAACACAAGCATTTTACCATATGATCATTCCATTCTTGATACATAATCAATAACTCACAATATCATCACATAGTTGTATATTCATCATGATAATTTCTTAGAATATTTGCATCAATTCAGAAAAAGAAATAGAAAGAAAACAGAAAAAAATTCATACATACCATACCCTTTATCCCTCCCTTTCATTGATCACTAGCATTTCAATCTACTAAATTTATTTTAACATTTGTTAACCCTATTATTTATTTATTTTTAATCCATATGTTTTACTTGTAATCCATATGTTTTACTTGTCTGTTGATAAGGTGGATGAAAGGAGCATCAGACACAAGGTTTTCACAATCCCACAGTCACACTGCGAAAGCTATATTATTATACAATCATCAATGATTGCCTTTTTTTCTTCTTCCAGTCGTGGGAGGTATGCTTTATTGCAACTGAAAATATTTTTCTTTCCTTAAGTTAAAGAGCCATAGTTTTAGTACCCATCCCTTAGATGCAGACAAGAAGTCTTCATGCCTCTGGGAACAAACCAAGATTTCCATAAATAATGCTCCAAAAGATAGGTAGGAAAACGTTTCTTTTTTCTGTTGAGTGGAACGACATATAATATTAATTTTCTGGTTATTATAGTTAATATAATTCTATCTACTGATATCTCCATGTATTAAACACATCAAGCAGTTATACAATTCAAAGCTGTGATAAAAGTCAACAAATAAACCATGTTGTAACAAATCAGTTCTTAGTGACTTTTTTCTTTAAAAAAGTTGTTTTTGTTTAAAATGTATCACTTTGAAAGATAAACAAATCCCAAATTCACTTCAGTTAGCAAAATGTTAGAATTACAAAAAAGTTCAGGCTACATTATATAATTTAAAAATAGTCTTCCTAATTGAATTCACCCCTACTATGTTCTAGCATAAAAACACAGAATGTACTTATTTAGAATTGAGTAAAACTCATTGGAAAATAAAATTCTGGCAAATGTACAAACTATGTGTGGTTCCCATAGAATTAAACGAAAATAGATCTTGTTCAAAATAACAATAAGAATCCCATGAGACTGACCAATAAAATATGGCTGGCACAATTTGAATTCCATTACAAGAGCTAAAGTAAAACTTTAAAAAGTAGTAAGAGCAGAATCTTTATAACATTCCTTATAACTATGAAGGCTATCTTGGCATCCTGGTGACTATGGCTTAGGATAGAATTCAGGCAACTGACCACAGTGGAGAAAGCAGAGGTCACTGCTTCTTCTGTATTTTGGGATTACAAAAAACCAACAGTGGGCTAGCAGACGTGATAGATGTGAGGTACTGTGCTGATCACAAAGGAACTATACCTTAGATACAACTCCTTGTTTAATTTGGGCTAACGTTTTTCAAAATGTTGTCATAGCAATAGCTTTTTTTCTTGCTATCAGATTCTAAAATAATATGGACAGAATCTATTATCCTTTAAGTTTTTTCACTTAAGTATGAAAACTATCACATTGTCAGACTTTAAGTTCACTTTGCATATTACATATACAACATAGACCTAAACCACTCCCACTTATTTGTACTCGTTTCAATAAAAGCAACTGATTTAAAACCATAGCTTAAATGGTTATTTAATTTTTATCTTTGTAAGAATGTTCATATGATAAATTAAATAAGAAAAAAACTTTTTTTTTCAGAATATGTCTTAGAAAATATTGTCATTTAAAAATATACTAAAGATTCCAATCTACCTATTTGTTTTCAAGAAAGAGTCTCCTAAGAGACATTTGAAGGAAATGGTTCCAGGAAGGAAAGCATGAAATGAAAAACATTTCTGTGTGTGCCAGTGTTAATTAGTTGGTTTGCCCTTAGGAATGGCTGGATGGGCTATTCCCACCCCAAACCTTTCTAGTGAAGACAGAAAGTCCTGCCATGTTCCCATTCTAGGGCAGGCAGCCAGGTCTGTGCAAGACCAAGCAGGGAGAGACGTTCTCCACACGGACCTGGTTGCTGCTGGTCTACAGGTCTCCTGTCTCCCTGCCCTCAGTGGCCTCTGAATGGCCAAGGAAGTAACTTAGAGTCATGGCTGATATCAGGGAAAGTGTCTCTCTAAATGAGCTAAAATTGTATACAGACATGACTATAGCATGTTTTCAGAATGGCACTGTCACTGAGATGCACACTGACTAAGTAGAAAGAACACGGATTTTGATGTTAGATAGCCCTGCGCTCAGTATCTTGGTTCTACCTCTCTCCAGTCATGTCACAATGCGCATGTCATTTTATCTGTGTAAGCCTCAGTTTCTTCACCTATATATAAGGACAATCATTTCAGAGAGTCTAAGAGGAGAATAAACGAGGTAGTATTTTTAATGTGTCTGGAATAGCAAAGACTCTTATTTTTATTGTTATTGTTGCTGTCAATATTACTTCCTTCCCCAGGCCTCACTCATAGAATTCGCATCCTCTCCTTTGCAATCCCATCTTTTATTCTAGCATTCTGGTCAAACATCTGTCTCCTCCAGGAGGTTGGAAGGGCCATGAGACCCAAAAGTAAAGTTGGGTCAACTTTATTTTTGTATC
The DNA here is from genome assembly GCA_004026745.1 of Myrmecophaga tridactyla. NCBI lineage: Eukaryota > Metazoa > Chordata > Mammalia > Pilosa > Myrmecophagidae > Myrmecophaga > Myrmecophaga tridactyla. The sequence continues at coordinate 73 of PVIY010020262.1, read as the reverse complement.
TCTCCTTATAGCCTGGCATTCACAATACCGGTGATTGTTGCGTTGAACACAACTGAATGTATCAAAAACACAA